>JAPYZS010000191.1:0-152008 GCA_030522925.1 Trissolcus japonicus | reverse complement strand
TCATTAGGATTTCATTAGTATTTCAAGTATTTCAACAATATTTCAAAAGTATTTTCATACTGGGTGGACACAAGACTTCACGAGTGAGCAACCCCTTGTGTGGAAAAAATAAAAATTAGTTTCATGTCCTACCTAAATTTTCACAATTACCCTGTAGACCGGGGTAAATTGTGACACTATGTGGGGTAGTTGTGATTTAACGAATAATTGCTATTGCCAACTATTTATGGTTGATCTTAGGCAATAAAATAATCCCTTATCTAAATAATATCATAAACATGCATACAAATTTGTTCCCTAGAAAATTATGAGAAATATCATAATGTATTAAAAATTATAAAATATTAATCACAAAAACTATGCTAGGCTATATTTATTAATTTTGATGTAATAATTTATTGTAACTTCCAAAATTCTGTCACATATGTGTACACTGAAAAAAATGCTACCTTGAATCAAGTATATTTAACTTGAATTAAGAAGTAAATATCCTCACATAAAAAATAAACTTCATTCAAGTGAAATATACTTAATTTAAGTAGATTTTCACAAGTATATTATATACTTGATGACAGTGTAATATTTTTTTTCAGTGTATATAAACTGATATATGGCATATTCATAAAAATAGCCCATTACAGATACTTAGCGTCACAATTACCCCGTACTTTGCAAATGATATGGGGTAATTGTGATTTCATTTTTTACATCAAGTATTACTTAACAAAATATTTTTGAATGGTCGATCAAGTATAACAGATTGTAACTAAGTAAAATGAATGATTGAAGTAATAAAAATATCTGCATTTTTCAAAGAAAACTAACTTTGAATGTAACGCTTAAAATTTTAAACATAAAAGATTTGTGTTGTGTTGTATAAAAATTGAAAAAACAATAACAATTTTCCAATAATTTTAGTTCAAACTTCATCAGTATTGTTTGTAAGACATGGGGAATAATATTCTCTTTTGATATAAAAAATTTGTTGTATTTTGTTAATAATAATTAGCCTGTCACAAATTACCCCGATATCACAATTACCCCAGTTGGCCCTACCTTCCAAAGCTGTTTGAAAAAATGAACAGTAACAAGTGTACAGTGAAAAAATAGTGTTACGCTTGTTCTCCCCTCTCTTTACACAGGTATTTTTCTGTGATTAATAGTGGGTGTGTTCATAAATAACAAGCGATAAATCTTGCCTCGACCACGCCGGGATGCTTCAAATTGTCCTGCTGCGTATCGTTATCGAGGCTATACGTTTCGTTTGTTACACGCCAGGCGAACCAATTGTTACCAACTTTTGCATTCATTTTGTCATTTGTTCGCGCGTATTTCTGTTAGTCCGCGTGACGAATTGAATATGCTCAATTTGATGGCAAATTTTACGATCGTTAAATCCGTCGAAATCAGCAACCATCTATGGTTTCACATTTTCCATTTTAATGTAATTCAATTTCAAAATACGATCAAAAACGATCCAATTTTCGACGTCATTTGAAACCACACTTTTTTTTAAACTCAACCTTTAATATACAACTTTACCCAATTTTTAATAACATTTAAAACTTGATTCAAATGTTATAGAACGTTACGTTTTATTTTCACAGATAAACTTTGACATGTTTCTTTCATGGATTTTTAAGTCGAAGTTATCTCAAAACCAGGGAAGTAGTTTAAATTGATCAAAATAGAAAATTCATGAAATCGTTCTTCAGCTGGCAAGAGACGTTTCTTTCTGTTTTTTTTTTTTGCACTTCACGTGGCCTGCTTTTTTTCGTTTCGGTTGGACCAATCCAGGTGAAAGTCCTACACCGTTTCGCGCAGTCTCGTCACGCAAACTGGTAAAAACGTATCATCCACCTTCATACGCTCGAGAGAAAAATGGAGAGATCGAGACGAACATTGCGGCGAATCAAAATGAACGGGTAATTGCCATCAAAACGTGACATCTTGCAATTACTTTATGGAAAATTGCTCGTTCCATAAATTGCTCTCGTTTTCATTCTTTTTCAATTCTCCTACTAAATTCATTCCTTGATTTCATTACTGTATTAATCAAACTGAAATTACTATAGAGGGTTGTCATTTTAAATATTTCAAGCATTTCAATACTAATAAAATATTCAATCCTTTATGATATAGGCTTTGCAACTAACGACAGCTCTCAAAAACAATTATTCACTCAAAACTAAAATTTCAACTAAAACAGTTTGTTATAAAAATAAAAAAATATCTGTTTTGTCAACTGTATAGGTAACGGGGATGAAATTTGAATCATTCAATTTTTTTAATGATCATCATTTCGAGGTCCAATGCAGTTTGACTATGAATGTTATTCGACTAAAATTGCAAAACTAATGAGTTGAGTCTCAAAGTGCGTCATTAATTCTAGCGTATACATATGTTCCTCTGTGCAATACGCTCAAAATGACGGTAATGATCAATCAATGCCCGAGACTTGAGGCGCCCATGAAGCGGTTTCAGCTCGATCAACAACTGTGCCTGTGCGCTTATCACCTACAGCTATAATGCTGTCATCAGTACAACCCCTAAAGCCAATTATCATTTTAATATCATAATTATTCCGACCGTTGTATTAACTATTTATTTATTTGTTCCATCAAGTGATTGCATTTTAAATATTTTTATCGTCAAAAGGAAACTTTGAAAACGAAATTTTGAATTTTTATTGATTTTTGAAATTTCGATGTAAAACATAGAATACATTTTACGTAATACCATGGCAATACCTAAAGCATTAAAAGTAGTCTGACCGAACGTCAACAGATACTACTGAGTCACATAAAGTGTCGGTCAAATTACAAGTTGTATCGTCGCACGGATGGCCAGGTATCCAACAACGATAAACTTTTAATACGCTCGGGCATTACTTTCGGTGAATATTGCACGGGGTAATGACATTTTGATGGATAACTATAGCAAAAGGTCGAAGCTTTTACGAGACAGGAAAGTTGTTTTGTATTAATTCAATTATTTTCAATTAAGAAAATTCGTTGACATTTTCTCACGTCAAGTACCATTTGCATTATTCTAATGATTGAACGATGTTAATGAACAATTTTATCGTTAATGTAAATGAAAATATTTAAATAATTTTAATAACGCGGAGTTAAGAAAAATGCATCATTCTGTATTGTGATTAATAAATAAATACGAATGATTACACAGAAGATGAATTGCACGCTTGAAACCGCACTTAATTTTGCGTGTGGTTCCATGACCAGTGTTAGAGACAAACTCACAATCGCTCAAATTAACAACGGTCGTTCGTGTCGTGCGAATAAATTATGTCAAAAACAGGACCGGAGAACGCGGATGCAGTTTTGCAACGTGTTTCATCATGTAGAATAATTTTCGAATGATCAACAAACTTGTTTTAGCAACAACTTTGTAAACAAATGTTCCACGACATTTGAAAGATGTTGGATTTGATGTGGCACAGTTAACAAAATTAATTCACCAAACTGATGATTTATTATTAACTAATGAGCTAATTAATGTACCAATGAAAAGTTTATTATTAATATTCCACTTATTAATTATAGTTAATCTTCGGTTCAAAACTTCTAATTAGTCAAAAATTATTATATAATTCAAGTAGTACACAAACATAGGGTAGGTGTTTTTATGAAGTAGTTTTTGTTAAAACAAGTTCATAGATCAGCGGTTAAAGTTTCAGATTACAACTTTGGGGTCGAGTTATCAAATCTCAGTAACCATCAACTTTTGACATTTTAATTTCAAAACCAACTTTATTTCAGTTAAAAAATTTTTTATATCAACGAAGCAAACTTCATAAATGAAAAGGGTATTAAAGTCAGGCTCAAATTATCACTGTGAAAAACACGTTTCATATAATAACATGTATTTCAAGAAGCAAAGCATGAATTTCAATACTATTGCACGGAACGAACATTTAGCAATTCAATTCGGTTTAAACGATCCCTTCTCCCCGTCAAAACTATTCTGATCCTCTTCAGTCAAAAGCGACATTGGCCGAGAAATGGCTACAATTGAATAATCCCCAGGCCATTAATCCAGCTCACACGCTGGTCCCTCAAACGTCTTCTATCCTGACGTAGAATTGCAACACTAGAACGCCCATGGACGGGTTGTATTTGAGACACAACAAAACAAATTTTTATATGTTAAACACGTTGATGAAAATGTAGTACATTAGCATGAATTTGTGTTCCCGATCGATACACCTTATTTCCATTAAACGACTTCATTTGTATACGTGGACAAAAAGAAATAAAAACAACCGAGAAATTCTGCTTTCATTGGTGTGCGGTCGTGCCATTGTTGCCCTCACGATCATTTTGCGTTTTTTCTCTTTTTTTCTATAATAAAAGGTGCGCTCGGTTTTAATGAGAAAATATTCCATTTGGTTTCGATGGCTCAGTGATAAAGAGAGAGAAGGAAAAGTGAGATCGATTCTATTGACGTGGTTTTAGTGGTTGGATTAAATCTGAGCTGCTAAGCGTAGGTGACATTTATGATACCTATGTTGAAATACTTTGATTTTGCTATCTGGAAGAGACTCTGCACACATGGATACGTGAAAGAAAAATTAACACGTACCTACCCAGGCAAACAGAAACATATATGCTGCATATATTTGACATATATGCAAACATATATAGGATTCGCCATATATGCAAAAATATGTACTGCATATATGTCTGCATATATAAAATTTTTACATGGGTATGTGTGTTTTAAAAACCTTTTTTTTTTTTTGCAGAATCAATTGACATTAAAGTTACGTCCGTACATACGTACGTTGATGTTTAATTTTTTTAGTGGACGAAAGGTTTTTTTTTTTTAGAGTAAATGTTCATTTCTTTTGACTAGGAAAAAAAAGGTTTCTAGGAACGCGAGTGATACAAGAGGGATGATCCCAAAAGAAGGTCTGAACTAACGAAGCGGTTCTGAAAGATGTACGAACGGGATAACAAAAGTGAGAGCGATTGTGAGAAAAGAAAGGTCATGAAAAAGAACTGAGGAGTGTGTATGTCATTTAACAATGACGTCGTGCGTCGAGTCATCTGGTTATACAATGGAGTGCGCACTCATTCGTTAACTTTGACCCGTGCCTTTGTGGAGGCATAATTGTCGCAACAGAGGCAGCATCCAATTTAACCAGTCCTATGATATTTACGAATTCCATTGAGTCGCGCGCTCTCGCGCCGACAATAAGCGCCGCCAGGCAATACCCGTAGATGTACGTCGAAAACGCGCATTGTCTCAGCAAGCAAAGTAACCACTCGGCCTACTTTAACCCCGTGCAATTACGTGTACAAATATTATCGACGCGTGCTCTGTTAATTCCACTGTTGATTAACGTATGGTGTCATTGAAAAACATTAAAGAAAAATCTTGAAATTGCTTTTTCATCTGAACATTTTTTTTACATGCCTGGTACAAAAAACAGATCCTGTTTTTTATTCATAACAAAATTTTAAAAATTAAATTAACAAAATGAGTAATAAACAAAAGATTATAGTAGATGAAAAAAATGTCACCCTGTTGATGGGAAAGGATTCAGTTTAAATTAAAAAAATTGTCAAATAAGCACTAACGCGTGTGAAAGCAAGAAGGGGATGACAAGCACCCTTTATATTTTCTTGTCCTTTTTTTAAGATTGCAACTGTAAACGATAACGCGACGCTAGTGAGACCGAAAAATTAATGCAAATTCGTGCGAATGAAAATGAACTTCATTAAAATTCCATGCTAGTCAGGCATTTGTTTCCGCCCAGCCGGTTGACCGCCGGTGAGGACGCGTTTATTTTAAATACTTTTGTCCGTACTTGCGTAATGAACACTCGCTGATCCGCTATGCAGAGCAGTTTTTATAACTGCCAGGATGGAACAGGACCGATGTCTTTCAAACCAGAGCGGTGTAAATATCATGTTCACTTGAAACCGTTTTAATTTTGAAATTCAAATGACATTTTTTTTTATTTTTCCAGTTGTTACAGCTAAAAACAATACATTGTATAATTGTATAGAAAGTAAGTTATAAATCACTGAGTATTGACTAATACGAAAAATTCAAAAATATATTTCTTTAGTGATTGAAAAATCATATTATTTTGTAAAGGTTTTCTATGACGTTTTGTAAATCTATTTTAATAATCCATTTTCTCCACGCTATTTAATATTTTTGAATTATTATTCTCATTTGAAATATAATCAAGTTTTATTAAAAAATTGAGAAAGAAAGGATTTAGTAATAAGAAAAATAGTTGACGAATGTTATGACACGCAGTCGCCAAGAGAATTAAGTCATACATTGTGGCCTGGCAAAGACTGGTAAGGCTTTTAATGCAAATACGTAAAAACGCCATCAGTTTATTGAAGAGGGCAAGCTTCGAGTGGATGCAAAAGCACTCGAATCTGCATTGCTCGCACTTTTGCAGCGAAACCTCCACGGAGATTTGCATCTGCGGCGCATTTTTAATGAAACTCGTCCTGTTCCATGTTTTACATCTTACTCACTCATTTGGTTGCACAATGTTTTTCCTTTTTTTTTATTCATTTTTTTCTCTGGGAATACATACCGCTGATTATAGCTAGAGTGGTTTCACGCCGCAAAACTATGAAATTAAATTTAAGTCAGCCGATAACAGTAAATTTTTTTTTTATTTAAGATTCAAAATGGCGGACTATAGTTGGAAACGTTTTTTTAGACCAAAATGAAGAGGTAATTTTTATTCATTGGTTGGTACATTAATCAGCTCCATCATGGTAGCTTTGTGGTATACTGTTAGAAAAGCAAATGGGCAATCATTATTTGTGTTTGTGAGTGACCGAAATTTGCTAACAATAAACACCGCAGGAAAAAGTTTGATTTTATCAAACTTGTCGCATTATAAGCGCAATCATGTTCGCTGTCGGGGAAATTGGGTCAATTTACAATTTAATTTGTTCACTTTTCGGTGCAGATTCAACGAACGTTTTGCCCGCTGCAAGCGTTCATTGGATGATTAAAATGAATTTTGGTCGAAAAATAATTTAACCTAAAAAAGATTAATTGATTAAAAGTTATATCCTCATTTACGCAAATTGCATTTTCCAATTTGACAAACTCTTTATCATTAATCAAGTCATCAAGTCATATTTGTGAAAAATTTATTTATCTGTATTTATCTGGAATTTCGCAACGTGAATTCCCAACTCCTCCGAAAATTTATAAATCATAGGTAAACTCCTCCGAATAAAAAATACTGATAAAAAAATATTAGGTAAACTCCTCCGGAATGAAAATTCCGATTTAAAAATAAGGTAGGTAAACTCCTCCGAATATTTATTTGATTAATATTTTGAATCAACTCCTACGAAAATTTTCAGATGATTTTGAAATGAAAGTGTGTTTTCAAAGATCTATGAAATTAAACGATCAAATATTTTCTTTGCAAGTATACAAACGTACAAATATATACAATATATAATATATAAAATTTTGCAAATTTTAACTAAGTAAGTTTAACTAAGTTATGCATCCGTTGTTAATTATATATATTTTATACTTTGGTAATTTATATTTGCAACCTCGTTATCCAGGTAAAGGGCGTTCATCTTAACAGGCAAACCACTCAATCGTTCGGTTGTTGTGAGGCAAATTGTGGGTTTGTTTTATATTTTTTATATGAAGTTTTCATTTTTCATATTTTAATTGTCGGTCACGAGATGGTAAATCTCTGGAGGAGTGTACCTAACTTTTTTATCTTCGATTCAAATTGTTTTATCATTTCGGAGGAGTTTAGATGTCGCCATTAAAACATACAGGGAAATGAAGTTAAATTATTTTTAATATAATTCAAATTTATTAGTCAAATAAATTTTATTTATACAAGATAAAAAAAATATATGAATTCTGAATGTATGTATGCATATATATGTGTACATATATATGTATATATGAATGTATGAAATTTCACTTATTGCAAACGTAGTTGTCATATTTTTTTATAAGGATTCAAAGGTATTCTTTAAATTAAAAACTGTGAATTTATTTATTTAGTGTAAATAAAATTTATTTGACGAATGAATTTGAATTTGATTTAAAAAATTCAACTTCCTCTTTATTTTTCATAAGTTCAATCCACTTTTTTATGTGGACAAATACAAATACATAATTTTCCTGATTGATTCTGAAATTTCTTAGGAAAAATTTTATCCGGATTCTATTGTTTTATCAGGATATTCGCGTTGCTAAATTCCTAATAAATAAAGATAAATAAATTTATTCGTATTTGAGAGTACATTTTTTTCTCATTATCATTGAACTTTCAATTAATTATTTATAATTGAGTATAATCCGATATAGCTTCAATTTTGACAAGACATTTATGTATCAGCGCGAACAGAGACGTGTCTATTCATTGCATGACGCTAACAACGACCTGCAGGGTATGTTTTATTGCCTGCTCTATATAATCATAAGTTGAAATATACCATGCATGACACTGCGAACATGACGATTATCTGATACGGTTATTGGCATCGTGCGTTTGAATACAACTTACTCAACTTCAAACGATCTCCAATCATGGTCTACACAATGAAACCCACACGGACAAAAATATAGTTAAAAATATATTTTACATATATTTTATATACCTAAAATATATTCGTATATATTCTACATTTATAAATTATTTATAAAGTGGCAATAACTTATATAAATTTAATATAAAATAAATATAAATTTTATCGAAAAAAATAAACATTATTTTTATAATAAATATAAATTCGACATATATTTGTACGTATATTTTTGTCCCTGTGGGAAAACCATCTTTATAAATTAAAAATATTTTCATAATTATGCACAATATTCTGAAAAAAGTTTTTCAGCTCGAAAGTATAAGTTTTTGAAAGTTATATTATGATCATTTCGACAACGTTTAAAAATAAGAAAACGAAAAATAACCGATGACTTATCTGTTTTAGTTCAATTTTGTCGGGAAATTGTTGGGTCCCAAGGGCAATTCGCTGAAGCGCCTGCAGGAGGAAACTATGTGCAAGATGGCAGTTTTGGGGAGAGGATCCATGAAAGACAGACAAAAGGTAAAACTAAGTCAAGTGTATTTAAAGTGCCGTACAAATCAGTACCATATTTTCGCTTACATATTTATATGTATATTTAATATATACATATTTCACAGCTCTTCCGAATTATTCTTGGCATCTTTGCTCCTTCTAGTTATCCCAAAAGTTCACAAATGTATTAAATAATATATGCTACCGTCTTTTGATTGTTACATTTACGAGTCCCTTTGAGTATCATCGTGCTCGGCTGATCAAATTTGTTCATTTTTAATCTAATAAGTATTGCATTATAACACCAAATTTAACACAAAAAATATAAAGCGTACTATAAAAGTGTTGGAAATGAACTAATCAAATGGGGAAATGAAAAGAAAATTCAACAACCTTATAATTGGCAAAATTTAAAAATTAATTATAGTGAGAGGAATTCTGTAATGACTTTGATGATTTTTTTTTTCTATTCAAGCACACTCTGGACGTTCGAGTGCCATATAATTATATCATCATACGTGATCGGGATATTTCGTTAACGAACGACGGGCCGATAAATTGATTGACATATAATTTAGCATGGAAATGAGATACACGCTACGGACAGAGTGATAAATTTCGCAAGTTTTTCTACCTTCATTAATTCAACCCTGGCAGTAGATTTTTTTTCACTTTCTATAAAACATTCAAATAAACAATTTTTGTTGGATCGAACGTTGTTTTATAAATTGTTTAAATGAATAGAATTTCACGCCGAAATATGATGAAATACTTTTTTCAATCGCTGGTGAAGAAATTCTATCCGTTTGGAATGTTTCAATTTCACAGAGGTAAACAAACGTAAACAATGTTGCAATCTGAAATTATAAAAATTTGCCTCGATGTCACACCTTCCAACAGAACTCATTTGCAGAAATTTGAAAAATATCGATTTGATATGAATCAAAAAATTGACTTGGTTGGAAATTTCATCGTCTACATTTGTAAACAAATATTTATAGCGCAAACATGTGTGAATAAGATTGTGTTTGTGTGCAATGCGCATCAGCTTGCAAACAGTGTAAATATAAAGTGATTGTCGAATCGTTGGTATTCACGCCATTTCTACTGATAGCTCGGAGTAACAAATAAATTGATACCTTGCAACGTAACTTGGCGATCGCAGTGTGTATAAAAACTGCCAGTTTTAACTCAGTTTAATCATTTTTATGAGCTTTTAAAACCGATAGCTGGATGAGAAAAATTGATGAATTCTATTCAAATTTAATATGAAACAATATCCGACCATTTCATTTTCCAATTATTTTGTTTCGTTCAATTTTGAAAAGGAAGCTTCAATTTCCTTCCGCCATCTTTGATCGACCATTTTGTTTTTGCGTCAGCCATCATAGTTTGCTCATTTCATTGTCTCTTAATATTTTCTAAGATTCGTAAGTACTTTTACGATTTTGAAAATAGTCACTCCCATTGCTGATCGGCCATTTTGTTATCGCGACGTCGGCCATCTTGGTCAGCCATCTTAGTTCACTTATCTGACTATCTCAAAGCGAAACAAACTTTTTTCAAGGTTTTTCATAATCGTTAACTATTTACAAAACACCCAAGTGTTATAAGTTAACATTAGATAGCTGAATTAATTGTTTCCGAACATTCGTGATTGTGCACACACGCAACATTGGTACACAGCATTTATATGCAGACGTATGCATGGCTCTTAGGACTCTCCCGAGATTAATTGAGATCAATACAATGCAAAGTGACAATTTACACCAGCTAATTACGATGAGGTTCCACTATAATATAACCTTTAACACGTAATCAAACCCAACCTACGTGAAATAAAATAATGTGAACAAAACAAAGCGAAAATAAAATGAAAAAGAATGAAATAAACAAAATTGAGGTGTGCTTGTTGTGAAATTTGTCGCAGATCCGAGTTACTAATTACAAAGTTTTTTCTCCTAGCCTATTTCGAAACAAGTGAAAAGCGTAAAAGTGCAGATTCCTGTAATTTATTCTGAAACAAGATAAACGTTTTAAAATACATTCACCGGGGAAAAAGAGTTCGTTACATGGTTGCATTTTTCATATGGATAATGAAATGTACTAATTTTTCACATTTTTTTTTCTTTAGTCAAAGGTTTAAAAACAATTCTCGACCATTTAAAAAAATGATTCTGAAAAGTCTTTTGAACACTTGAAAACGTTTTCAACTGTTTCTTTTACCTTTTGCAGATGAACCTTTTTTCAACTTTCATTTGTTATTAAAATCTCAGCTTGAATAAACTCTTTGATTATTTGTTACATACTTAATTGAGTCAGTGCGACTGTAAATGTTCAAACTTAATGGTCCTTTGAATGCGACAGAAGTTTCCAAAGTTGAGTAATAATCTTAGGTAAAGACTTCGCGTCGAAAATGTTGGCATAAAAATGATAGTGATAATTGGAACACGATAAGTTGGCTACTTGAGAATCGACACCTGGTGAAGCAACATCATCAGAAATTCCCTGGCGCGAAATTGCCAACTAACTCGCCATCATCGGAGCGTTAATGTTTTTTTTCCTCATTGTGAAAATAAGGACCCAAGGTTATTGTTGTTTCATTTGTTGCAAACACAATGTCGAAGTTTTAATTAGCAATGGAGTCGGCGGATGAAAACAAAAGAACCGCTAAAATGATGTTAGTGCTTTTTGTCGGCTTTAATCCGACAACAAAAACTGGGTAAAACGATAATGAATTTTCTCGGGATGTTGCTCGCCGGTGAGAACAGTCGAATTATCGTTCGGTTTGATGAAGATCACGGGAACACGTGAGATAACAAAAGATGAACACCACAAGCCAATTCCAGAACATTTCGAAACCAATTTTCAACGTGATAACTTTTTCTGTAATTTCAAAGGCTTTTCACTATTTTATGTCATGAAACTGTTATATTTGAACATCATAAAAATAATTACATCTTTTTACATTATTGAACGGTTTTCAACGTGACTTCATCATCATTTAGACTTCATTTAAACCTCATTTATTTGAAATGTTCACACACAATTTACAATTCCAGAAACCAAATTTTGCAGTTTTTAAATTGTATACAGAAAAAATATAATGACAAAAACCATGATACATAAATAGTTATGCAATTATGTTTCCATTTACTTTTTGAAAAACTGCAAGACTTGAAAAAATGTTGAAAAAAATTGATTACCATATATATGCTGGCGGATAAATTTTGTACTCTATAAGGTAAATGTACCCCTTATCGTGACTGTACCCTATATCGTGATGTTTTGGAATAAAATTTAACGTACTAGAAAAAGTATAAATATTTTAACAATAANNNGAAAATTCAGTCAAGTTTTGTTTTCCGTTTTAATTTTATGATAAATACACGGTCACGGTAATAGGTACTAGAGTCACGATAAAGGGTACATTTACCTTACCTTTTTTTTATTTTGGCAGTAAGCCACCTTGCAATAAAAAAAGACATTCATCATGGTAAAGAAAAAAGCACTTTTAAAAAATTGCCATTAAAATGTTTGCGATTTACAAAGGACATTTTTAAAGTCAATTAGGTGAGGATTGTTTAAGCGAGCCGAAACAATTTCAGCTGATCTCGTATTGAAATAACATGAGTCGGGTAAACCTTGAGCTGTTCGACTAGCTTTCTCATGAAAATAAAAATAAAACGTAAGAAATAAATTCCTGATCTCCGACCACTCTTCAGCGTCAGTTTAAAAAGTTAAAAGCACACTTTGATACAGACAGAAATTGCTCCGCTTATTCCGAGATGAAAAAACGGAGAAAAAAAAAGAAGAAGACAAAAAAGGAAAGTTTGCCTCGGGCAAAAGTGGATTATCCAATGCGCGAAATTCCTCGCGATGCCCCTTTATCTAACGTTCCGCTTGACGCTTTTTGTGAATAATTTTCTTGTTGACCGGAAGCCAATCGTTGCGTTCTTATTGCACAAAACGCACGGCTGCTCGATACGAGATTGACAATTGCCTGCGGTTACAATTCTAATTCAACCAATGATTAGTGCATTATTGCTACCAAATACTCACTTCAACACATCGGTACGATTGTTCAGCAATTCAAATATGTCACGGACTCATACCGCAGATTCATCGCATCTTTTTATCTTAATTTTCAATCGATAATTTATATGGCCATCTTTTTTTCAGCGTTACCTTTTTTTTTTTTTTGGTCTTTTTATCAATGAATAATGAAAAATAAAAGAAAGAAATCAATATCAATTTACTTATTTTTAGATTTGTATCCGCCATTTTGATTACACATTGGCCATCTTGATCAGCCATCTTAGACCTCCTATTTTATACTTAGGAAAAATTTTCTGCTCTGCCTCCTCTTGATTTTAAAAAACAATATTTATTTCTAGGAAGAAGAGTTGCGCAATTCTTTGGACCCGAAATACGCTCACCTGTCAGACGAGCTGCATGTGGAAATAACCGCGTCAGCGCCACCTGCCGAAGCCTATGCGCGAATCACGTTCGCTCTCGCGGAGGTTCGCAAGTACTTGATACCTGATAACAATGATAACATTCGACAGGAACAGATGCGCGAGATGGAAATCATGGGGGACGAGATGGGCATGCCTGAGAGGGGCCCAATGCGTCCTCCTCCAGCTGGTATTTTGCGTCCCGCTGTCAGGCCTGGACCACCCGTTGGACCACCGCCACCCCGGCCTGTTCCACCTCCGTCCAGAGGAGGTATCAAATATAATCAATCTCATTTATAAATCTAGTATATGAATTTAATATCGATTTAGTATTATAAAGTTTCTTCCAATTTATAAAAAAAATCGGTTTCTTCAATTTACGACCGCCTTAGTTCGCTCATTTCCTAGTCTCAAAACTAACTATTTTAACAATTCACAGAATTGTTTATTAACAATTTCTCTTTACAAGAGAAACATTTTTATAAACGTTATTTATACGACATTCTGACGTTTAAATTTAAATTTCATTTTAATTAAAATTCAAAAGTTGAAGAATAAAAAAAATTACAGTTTGCATTTTTTCGAATGCTACAGACAGACGGATGAAAACCCGAAAGAATACTACTAGGAACCGAATGATTAATCCAACTTTCATTTGCATTCGCCATTGATGGTCCGCAATCAAATTTACAATGGATAAAAGCTTTTTGCAAAACGAATTAATCACTCGAAATGTTTTCTGTGGAACATTATTTCATTTGACAGCATTATTACCTCGCTGATCGTTTGCTCATTCTCATCATAAAAGGAGCGTTTATATTTTCAATTCAAATAATTACTATGATTTGTCTTCCGGGCAACGGGCGAGCGACGATTTTTCATTTTGAATTGTTTAATGAACTTGAATGCACGCAAATTCGAATCTACATAATTGGATGAATTTTTCGGCCGATATATCGCCAAGTTCATTGTTTCGTCTCTCGCTTACTATTTTGCGACCGTCAATCTCACCCGACTTTAAATTCAATTTCAAATTTTAATCAAATAATTTTTAGAAATTAATTCCGTTCGGTTTGAATTCTAAAAGGAAAATTCGAACGTTTTTAGTAAATTAATTCTAATACTTTTTAGGTCACTGTCTTTGACTTGTGCACAATTGTGACCGCGAACATAAAAGCCACCTTCACCTTTGCTCCGCGTCAAATAACGTCGGAAAACTTACTTGTATGAAAAGAATACGCTTGTACAATCTCATGTAAGAGCGTCTTTCCAAACACGACAATATAACTCATCGAGCTATTCTTATAAAAGACTTTGTCAAAAAAAAAACTTGCTCACATTGTTACATTTTTTAAACTTAAATGTTAAAACATTTTTTTAAATGTTTATTCTCACTAATATTATTTATTTCCAGGTCCACTAATGAATCAGCCGGCTAATCGAGGTCGAATGATTCCTCCCCTGAGAATCGCTCCACCGAAGGCAAAAGTTTTTTCAATTCTGGATCGTGCAAGAGTTGCCATGGACCAAAACTACGGGTAAAACAATTTACAACATCTGTTGAATTGACAAAAGTATGCAGATAGAAAAAAGCGCAAAATAATTAGATGAACAATCAATCAATGTTCGCGATAATGAAACAAAGGACACTTTGTTGGAATGAATTAAATATTCAAAGCAATGATAAGTTTTTTTTTAATTTACAATAATAAAGTCATAGGAGTATACGCGATGCAATTCAAGTTCATACATTTATGTTAAATATGTAATCATGTGTAATCAAACAATTGAATTACAATGTCGAGAGTTGGGATACCAAAAGTTTCGTCTGCTACTTGATTAATGAAGCATTAATCTAGCCTTAGACCATGTTTATACCATCTGATCTCATTTGCAAATTCATGTTATCATCTCAGCCTGATAACACTCAACATTAATTTTGATCGTCTAGCCTGTTATTCGCGTAATGTGACTTTATTGCTTACTACATCCATCAACTATTGATTCTCCGATTTTCAATTCTAACTTGCATACCCTCGGCGTCAAACTTTGCCTAATTAATTTTGCAATCCGACGTTTGCAAAATTAAAGAACAAAAAACATATAAAGATTCATTATACTTTTTATTCATAAACAGTGACTATGAGACAAAAATTATCAACAAATTTTTATTTTCAACCATAAAATTGTCAATGTCAAATTTGGAATTTTTTAAGTCGAGTTTTCAGTTACATACTTTCAACTAAAAGGTCTAAACGTTTTAATTCTCTTTGCATTCTCGCAATCTTCAGAGTAAGAGAGAAAAAGTTGAATTAATATCCTGTCCGTCACAGACTGGGAAACTTTTCTAAGTAACCGGTGAGAGGAAAAAAAAGATTAATTTTTGTCTCGTCGAGTCACTTGTTGTAAATAACTGCGAGATCTTCGCACCTGTGAGAGCAGGGCGAAGTTATTAAAGATGATACGTCCATTGAGACTGTAGAACAGCCACGACATCGACCATCGTTCTACGCTCGAATCCAGGCTTTTCGCCTGCCATTTGCCTCGAAATTCTGGCAGCGTCAAAGCCCGGCTTATAATAATATCCATCAGTCTTGGCTGCTGGATTTCTTGCCTATCTAGCTCCCTATGTATAAATGATCTTCCTATTTTTCTTTCATCATGATAAATCATCCTCTACTCCACACGACTGTTACACTTGTTCTTTATCCTGAAAAACAAAATGTAACTTCTGTATATAAAACAAAAAAGGAACATTTATTTCTAATAACAAATATTTTCATTTTCGTTCGTTCTTGATCCTTCCTCTTTTAGTTGTTTATTGAAAAAAACAAAAAAAAAATTGTTTGATTTTTGCAAAATTTGAATATTTTTAAACTAATTAATATCGGTTTCGTAAAATAGTAATAACGAGACATTTCTATCCCGTGCAAATTCCACGTCTACAGAGTGAAGCAAACGTCAGTGCTAAAAGGTTTTTTTCCTGACATTCTTTGACTGATATGACGTATCTCTCTGTCAGATCTTGTCGTTATAAATGTGATCATATTCAGCTCGGAAAAGTTATTTGAATTATTACCTTCCACCCAAAACTCCCTTTTGAAACTCTCTCTTACAATGAGTGCTGGACAAATTAGGATATTCATAGATCATAATATTTCAACTTATCAGAACCTGTGAAAAAGCCACTTTAAACTCTGTTCTCTCTGACAATTTAATAGAAAATGTCTAAAACCTTGAAAAAAAAGATACGAGAGAGAAATATTGGTATTTTTGTGAAATTTCAGACTTGAACAATCGTTTTTACTTATTCATTTTCGTCATTCAATTTTAATCGGTTCTTCAAATTTTTTTCATTATTTGATAAAAGATGTGAATTTCACTTTTCCTTTGTGTTTTTCAGGGATGATCTTTATCCACCTCCAAGACATAATACTTATGATTATGAGGATGATATGGGACCTCATGGATCACACGATTACTACGACACCCAAGAATATCCAGGTAAATTCAATTATAAAAAAAAAAATGTTTTCGAAATTTATTCAAACTTTTTTTTGATCCCATCATTTATAATTTATCTCGATTTACTAATCAGTCTTTCTAAACTGAAAAAACATCAAATTATCATAAATTGCAAGTAAAATGAATAAAAATCAGCTTAAATAAATTTTCATGGAATATAAAAAAGGATTATCATAAAGGAAATTTAATTTCACGTTCAAATTCAAATGAACAGTTTAAGAAGATGCAAAAATTGTATCTTTTCAATAACTCAGCATATAATTAAGCTTCTTAATGACTGACTGAATAAATAAAAAAACAAACTTGATAACAATAAGTTGATGACTAAAAAAGATGTTTATTTTAATGATAATTTCCAAGGACCTTTAATGCACCAAACGATGAAATTCACAGAGGAGCCAGCGAACCGCGGTTGGAAATCTTACAAGACACCAACGACATCTGGCGCACCTGCGCGTTTCCGCGCTGCACCGTACACTCGCCCCACGAAGTAAACAATAACGAAAAAAATACGACAAACACAACCGTCACTTTAATGATAATTTAATCATCAACAATTAAAACTTTGAATACTTAAATCGCATCACTTGTATTCCTCTAAACAATTTGATAAAGAAACCAATGTATGTCGTTTCCTAGCACTTCGCAGCGCCATCTAGAGTTAACAAAAATAACATTTTAACAACTCGCGTTTCATCTATTTATAAATTTTTACATTTAAAAAATGTATCATTTTCAAATATGATTTGTTATTATTACTTCTTTAAAAAATGTTTAAAAAAATTATAGATGACGCTTCAAGTCAGCCGATTTTGTTGTCTGCAATTAAATTTAGTTTCTTTTTATATTGAAAATATATTAAGTTTAAGAGAAACAAAAAGTCGAGTAGTTAGATTACGCTTTTTTGTTTCTTATTGTGAGCGTTGTAACATTTTCTAATTTTTCTATGTCAATATTGAAACATTAAGACTTAAAACTGTAATCCTCATCAATCGTAACTGAGCATTAATATGTAATTCAATTGATAAATAAAAGTAAATTTAAACAAAAAATCAATAAACGATATCAATTTATGAAGGCGCATTAAATATCTCCACATTTGTACGCCGTAGGGCTTTACAGACGAGCAAAAATGGGTGGCACAGCTGCAACTTGTGAACGTGCCTTCATAAATGACTCTCAAAAGTAATTATTTAAACAACCTTCTTTTCTAGATAAAGAAGAGTTCCTCTGAGACCCGCACGCTAATATTTCTTAATTAATAATCGTTTGCACTGTAAAAACACACTCCAGGTTAAGTTTTTAATGCAAAAGAGGAAGCTAATCCAGGTCCATATTTCAATCTTAAAACAGTTGATTAATAAACAACCAAGGTAAATAATTTGAACATTCTTAACTCGGTGCATCAAAAAAAATGGAACCTTAAAAATGAACATTTTTCATTTTCCAGTTTCATCCATTTTTTTTTTCTCTTTTTGGCAAACATGAACTTTGCTCGTAATGATTTTTGGAGAAACGCAACAAAAATGCAAAAGTGAATGTTCGTTACAATTTTTACAGCGCTATAAATAAAGTCATTTATGACTGAGCGGAATCTTTGCGTACAATAATCTATTCAGACAGCGAAGAAATGAGTAAACTGTGTTTCGCGCATGTCAGACGAGAAGACTTTTCCCGCACAATGCGTCAAGTGTCTACTTGAAGTCACATCAAGGTGTCTTCATACACAACATGTTATTTTTCCTCATCTTATCCGTCGACTTTTGAAACTAGAATTAATTATACAAAAATTCTTATCCTTTCTTTTATAAAAAATATATATTATTAAACCCTTTTAATATTTCAATGTCACAAAACTTTGAAGGCTTTTCATTTTCGTGTTGTACTGGAGTAAATAATTTTTTATATTTGTACCGTTAATTTTTTTGCTTTTAATGTTTTTTTTGTATTAATTAATTTATTGTTTGCAAAAGTAAAGTTGGAGTAAAAAATTGTTCATGATATTAAATTTAATTGACTATTTAATATTTATTGTATTTAATGAAATGATAAAAAGATAAGTTTAGTTTTTGCATTTCTCCAAAAGTCAAAAAACCTGTGAACACATCAAGACCACTTATGACTAATTGCATAATTTATTCTTAGGTGTATAGCAAATCTCTGCATACCGCGTGGGAGCGCGCTTTTGTGGTTCAAAATCCCCCTGGTATCTTGCCGAGTCTCGAGCAGAAAAATTTTTTGACGTACGTTATGCTAGCACGATTACTTATTTATTACGCTATTACAGCGGATTCTTGACGAACTCGTACATTATCTAAAATGAATTTTATCCAACATTTATCTTACAAAGGCATAAAATTCATCGAACAAATTTTTAATCTTTTTTTGCTTTTCACTGCTTTTACTTATTTTTAATTTGCACTTTAAATGATGAATAAAAATGTAATTTTTTTGTATAACTTTCAGGTTGAAAGTCGTCGAGGTGCAATGTCCAAAGTTCTTATTGCAGCGGAGAAAAACCGGAATAAGTGCTGATTGCCAAGAGAGGAGATGCGAACGAGAATTGAAATTCTATAAATGTCATTTCCATGCACATTTTCAACTTTACCGAATTTTATTAGACACGAAATTTATACTCGCTATTGTGACATTTTTGTATAAGGCTTTATTCAAATCGATTTTCAGATGTATTTTTCAAATAAACCCTTTCCAATAAATATAAACAAAAATTATAATGCAAAAAAAAACATAAGAAAATCGAGAGATAAGAATTCAAAATAAAGTTCAAATTATTTCTTTATAAAATATTTCACCGAATGACAATGTTGTCCCTTTTTATAAACATTTTTCAACAGTGTAAACATTTTTACGTCAAAATTACGAAAAAATAATTTAAATAATTTTTTGCATAAAAAACAAAACTTAACAAGAATTTGGTTAATAAGGTCAAATTTCCAAATTTTGATGTCTACAAATTTAAGTTTTAGATAATAATAATTATAAATCAATGCTAAATGGAACGAACATATCTATGTCTATATAGATCATATCAAAGTACAGAAATGATGAAAAAAATATTTTGATTCTGTAATTGAAGCCATTACATGTTTAAATAGGTGTAATGCATATTCAGTTATAGATCGAATGATACTAATATTGATGTCCGTTGCAAGCAAATGCAAATGTAACTAATACATACTAATAACAAAGACTAGAACAAAAAACGAATCACTATATTGCAAACTCTAAACTTTTCTAATTATAAAAACCCCAAACAATAAAATTATATTCAAAATTTTTAAAAATATCAATTACAAAACAAATAATATTGTAATTTGAATTATTAAATCAATTCAATTTCACATCTAAACCAATTCAATAAATTATAAACTGGATCAATTAAGCTAATTATTTGAATAACACAAATTAATCTAATCATTTATTTATGTAAATTGTAAGGAGCATCCATTTCAAATTAACCGTCACGTAAAACTGATTAACTAAAATTCTCAAATCGATCGCAAGATTAAAAATTAATTTAAATGCGTAGCTTTCAATGTGGTGAGAGAAAAAAATACAATTGTATAAAGAGTACCTGAAAAAAATTTCATTTCAACGAAAATTGAACATCGAATGAAAAAATCGAGACAAATTTTGAAACGAACGAAAAATTGATCTTTTTAAAGACAAATACTTTCGTCAAAATTTTTTATTACGAAGCGGTATTTTTATAATTATGAAAAAAAAAACAAACGACGCTGCATAATTGATTTGTTAAAACGAAAATGATACAGTGTAACAATTCTGCAATATATAATATAATAATGATTTTAATGACCATCAACGGTGCTACTTAATCTTTCACTTGACGCTGATATTGTAAATATATAATCGAATTAATAACTGAAATAAGCTTTTAATATCATATACATTTTTTATTCTTTTCTTTAATTTATTTTACTCTTTAATTACAAGCTTTCAAAAAAATTTTTGTTCACTGTTCTGTTTCAAAAGTTTTTTCACTGATGACCTGTTTGTTAAAGTGTAAGTAGAACGTTTCATTTTTGTTGATTTTTATATAAGAATAAATTGTATTTCATGTGAATTTATGTCACCGAGAGCTATTTTTATATATTTGAACGAACTTTTGATTACATAAAAGTTTTGTCAATTTTGTTAAATTTTTTTACAATGTAAGTTGATTTGAAATGACAAAAATGTATGACAAAAGTATAACAAAAATTAACTCAAACATTGTCATTTCGATTCAAGGTTAAATTAAAAAATGATTTGTAAATAATGATGAATATGAAAAATAACCTTTAACCCTCTGGTTGTGACAAATTACAATTAATACGAGTTTTGTATCAAATTTATATTGTTTATGAAATAATATTGTTTATAATCAACTAACTCTGTTAATTAACATCAAATTCAGTCAAGGAAGGCAAATTTGTTACAAATTTACTAACATAGCATTTAGACTTTTTCAAATTAAAAACAAATCAATGAAACTTTGATAGAACGTTTAATAGGATCCGAAACGTGTGGTTTATTTATTATTATTTTTTTTTTTCACGAATTTGCCTTTGTGCCAGAAAAATGTGTCCGAATCGTCCAATGTTTTATTCGTTCAGGCTACCATTTTACAGAAAAGCGCACGATCGAAACCGTATAATTAAATCAACGAAACAAAGATGTCTATTAAACATTTCAGAATAAAAAAATGAAAGAAAAAACGTGTTCAAGTTCGCAGGTAGTTTTAATTTCCCGTCCCATTTAAAACAGAAATTTGATAGAAAATTGTATTCTAAAGTTTCAAACATTTCGAGAGAATATAAAATCCAAATTTTAAATGAAAATGTTGAGAAACATTTGTGAAAGAAATAGTATTTAAAAAAATGATCGATTTTTATATATAAAAATAAAAATGATAATGATAATAATAATTTAATATCAGAATATCATGATAGTTGTAATGACGAAATGATTTTATCAATCATGGTAAAACTTAATACTAAAAATAAATACACTTTTTCCGTCTTTCAATTTGTCGAATAACAATTTTTCCTCGAAGCTTATTTTAATTGTTTATAAAAAATTATTACAACTATATATACAGCAACGTAACAATAATAATTTTCTTATCAATCAAATCTCTTTACAGTCTCACTTTTTTGTTCTTATATAAATTCGCACACTCACATCAAATCATCTATATAAATAATTAATTTATCTTTCAACAAATGTTCATTTTCAAAGCAAAGAAATAAACCATTCAAAAATAGTACCAAACTTTTTATTTTGAAGATGAAAAAAAAAAAATTAAATTAAAAACCAAAATAATTTGGGAACTTTAACGGTTTTTTGATAGTCGATTGAGCATTCGCATCTAGGAGATAAAATGAAACGGGCCGGCCGTTGAAAACGTATGGTCCCTTATTGAGACTGACGAGGGAACTTTTTTTGTCATTGCCATCGAGATCGGTGTAACTGTAAATCGATGTTGGTTTGCCATTGCTGACAAAATCGATTGGTACCTTCACAATCGGCACCTGATTTTGCTTGCTAAATTTTGAATGCGAGCTGGGAAGGTTGTAAGAGGGGGGCTGCGAGATATACCCCAAACCAGGAACGAAGATGTAAGGCGAGGGCGGCAGTTTAATGTAATAGATGTTGCTCTCTTGGTACTGCTGCCTAGGACGATAATTCTGATCCAGATAAGAATTTTCAGAATTGTTCAATGATATTGTTTTCTGTCTTCGACTGTTTTTTGACTCTTCCGTACAATTTTTTTCCAATTTTTTGCACAAATCTTTCACACTCATTTTTGTCTGAAAAAATTATAAAAATAATTTTTACTTGCAAAAGAAATAACATTATTGATAAATAAAAAGTTCTTATAAACAATAAAAATATTGTATACCAACAAAAATTTACAAGAAAAAATGCATAAAAAGTTTTTAAAAGTTTGAAAACATAATGAAAAACAGAACATAATTATTTAAATTATTGAATGAATAAAAGTTTCGCTTTTAAATAAAACGGTAATAAAAATCCCGGAAACTAATTACCGTGAGATGTTTCTTGAATGTCCTTTTTATTAGGTCTGTTTTCAGACTGGTTTTACTTTCAGGAATGACTGTGGCGAATTTGTCGACGTCAGAATCGTGATTTCTTTCAGGAGGAGCTGCCATTATTGATGATACGAAAATAGCAAGAAATATTACAATACCCATTTTTCTTCTGATCTAAAACAAAAAAAGGAAAGAATTTGATTAGAAAACTGTTGAACAAAAGAAATATTAACATTTATTTCTTTTTATTTTATGAAATTTTTGCAAAAATAAATAGATACATGATATTTATCTTTATGTTTCAAAATCAAAAAAATTTTGTTACGTATGAATTTTTGAACTATTTTGTTTCAAATATATAAAATGTTCAGTTTGGATTTTTATTACAATAAAGAAATAAAGATAAAAATTAGCGCATTCTTTGAATTTTTTCTCTTCTTTTTATGAAAACAAAGTAGTTGCTAGATTATATCGGCGATCTGCACTCTTTTTCATAATACTAGTAATCAGTGGCCAATTCTGGAGACTCCAGACGGTCATCAGTTATTTATTGGTCGCATCAAGGAACCTTAAGAGCGCCATATTACGACCTCATTACCAATCTGATTTACGACTCAAATTATATTCAATTTCAATTTTATTATAAAAATTTTGATATGTTCAGTAAAAGTGCCTTTTCTCCTTTAATCAACACTTTTTTTTTTCAAAAGAACAAAAAATCTTAATTCATTTCTGAAACTTCATTTTTCTTTTGTAATAAATTTACATGAAAAATGGTTTCACAAACTTTTATTTGCATTTTTTTAAATTAAAATATTTAAAACAAGAAAGTTGAATTGAATTTGTATGCAACGTAATAGACCGAGCAAAAATTTATTCGCAAATGTTACTATTGTTTTAAATAATAGAAAGGAATGTCAGAAAGTCAACAAATAAATGAACTTAAAAATTATTTTTCATCAAATTCTTTTGATATTTTTGTTTTAATTTGATATATTATTTGTTGACGGAAGAATGTTCACTTTCATTACTTTTATTGTAATACTTTGAAAACCTAGATTGTAAAAAATTGTTATTTATTTTGTAAAAATTAACATTCTTACGAATACACAGTGAGTGAAGAGATCAGTTGATCGAAGAACATAAGAACTGGTACGCTTTTTCTTTGCATTAATCCCATTTATTGAGCCAAAAAAGAACCGCTTATTTTTGTTATACTCGTTACATGTGATTAGCAGATGACAAGTATCATCTCAACAAAATACAAATTTCCTTTCGCAATTCCTTTTAAATTTGTATAAAAAAAACTAACAATGTAATTAATTTTGTTTTTAATTTCTTATGCAAATGTTTGTCTTGTTTTCCGCTTAATTTTTCTTGATACAATAATTGTTATAATTTATGACGTTAACGTCAGGTGAATGAAAAATAAAAATTGTTTTGTATAATAAAACAGTATTTACAGTTACATAAGTATACGGATTTCAAGGATAGAAAGAGAAGTTGTATGGACGGAAAAGACGGCCGGTGAGCGAAGAACAATAGTCACATGAATGAACGAGATATCAATTATGTGAATATTAAGCAAATGTACGGAATTTGTAGAATATTTGCGTGTGCGCGCATAAGAACGGTCCGCGGGATCGCGTTAACGGAGCACGGATCGTGGCTTGAATGCAAAGTTGCGAATGAACGATGTAGTCGATGGCGTTTTCTTCAACTCTAACAAACTACTTGTTAAGTCTCGATGCGTCTCATTTCTTACATTTCTTTCCTTTCAAAATTTTCGATAAACAACCAATATTTATAATACCAAATTTTCTTTTATTTGTTTGTACAACAAACGAGTTTTTTTTTGTTTCAACCGCCCTCCAAAATCGTGCAATTGTGTTACACGCCAATTTTTTCAGACTTTTTCGAATCCTCTCTTTTTTAACTTACTTTCGCTCGCGCTTTTTCTTCTTATTTATTCCTTAAACACATCACAGGAAGACAAATAACATTTCTTTAAATGTTAAATTATTTCAAGATACAATGCGCTTGTTTGAATATATAAAATTTTTCAAACAAAAACCAACCTAGCAAACAATGTTTGTTTTTTTTTGCAAAGAAGATTGTACATGAACAATAATTGTTTACATTCAATTTTTTTACTAATAAACAAAATTTGTATGAATGCAAACATTGTGTACAACGACTAACAATTTTGTAAACTAGTAAATGAAATATTAAATAAGTTAATGTTGAAAGTTTGCTTGTCCACTTTGTAGTTTAATTATTAATTATCTGTAAATATAGTTTGATCGCAGGAATGCAACATTTTTATTATATATTGTATACGTTTTATACACTTTCTTTTGAATAAAGCAAATTGAGACGTTAAAAAATGCGGCAGCTACAAATTGACATAATGATTTGGAAATGTTCGGACTCCGGAATGGCAATTTGAGGGCGAGAAACAAGTTCGAAAGTGTTGGCTTTTGGCTGTCAGTCCGCTGACGCCTCGTTGACGTTTTTCAGTGGGTAATCCTGAGGAGAAATGTAAAGAGGACTGTCCGTTGCCGTTAGTGTCACGCTAGATTGCAAAAAAAAAGTTGAATGATTTTTTTTCGATTCCATCTGCAAGTGTTTTTACTCATTAAAATAAGACATCAGGTAAAGTTTTGAGATCTTGTAGAAAAAGACTGGTTTCGAAATTTAAAAGAAACATTAAATTAATAACTACTTCTTTGTGTCGCAAATTTTACTCGATATATCAAGCACGTAACATTTTTCGAAACGCACCAAAGGATCGAGTTATGGATATGGAACGGTGACCTTAGAAAAAAAAAAGAATGCAACTTCTCACGTGCTTAACAATTTCAGTTAACCGCCATTAATAAGTTTGTATTTATGTTCATCATTCGACGTTTTACATTTCAGATCGTTCGCTTTGTACAGTTCATTCATAAAAATGCAAATACAATTTGTTTTGAAAATTAAAAGTAAACATTTTTTTAATCAAACATATTTGTTTAAACAAGAAAATTCTGTTTTCAACAAACCATTTGATATCAAAAATTTTAAATTAGCTTAAAAGTAACTACTCACTTTCACCTGTAATACACTCAAGTATAATTTCATTATTATAATGAATTAAAAACAGATATGATTAAGTGATGATACTTTAATAAATTGCAATTAGTTCGTCTGATAAAACTTATGGGTTAGCGGATCAGTTAAAAAAAATCATTGGCCTGATCAAAGAAGCGTCTAATCATTTTATGATTATGCTTAATAACCATCTCGAAATCAATTATACATTTACACCGAATGCAAGAAAAAGAGTAATGTGTTTCGATTCGACGCGTTTTAAACCAGAACTGTATTTTTAAGCATCAAAACAAACAAATCAAAATTTTAATGAACGATACAAAATTTACAATAAGAAAGAAGATTTAAACAATGATTCAAAATTTATTTTATTCAAATGTTAAATTAAAATTTGAGTGTAAAGTTTAAAAAAAAATGAGACAATTTTTTAAATTTGGATGAAATGTTCTCATTTCTACTTACCGTCAGAAAAATATCGTCAAGTTTTAAAATTTGGAAAACACTATAAAGTCACACACTGAACGCGAACGAAAGAAAAAAAATCGTTCGGAAAGAATAGCGTGATAGGATTGGCCGGAGGTACTATCTCCATCGAAGTACACGCATCGCGCGTATTTTTTTCTCGGTTAATGGTAAAATCTGAGAATGGCGATCTGCTTTTGGAATGAAGGTTTTTCCTAAGACCGGCAGATATTTATGTCGTTGCCCCCACCGGCGACGGCCAGTTTACTCTCATCGACATGTTCGAACCGAACGGCTTTTTGATATCATTTCTTTTTCATTTACCACTCAAAACCGAATGTGCACAAATTTGAACGTCAAGAAGTTGGAAAGTGCAAGTACCATGGGAATGCCCTAATTATTATTTTCTCGTTATTTCCCTTTCAAATGGTAAGTTTTGTTCTAATTTTTCATTCAGGGTTTGTTTATTTATTTTTTTCTTTATATTGATGTTTGTGAATAAATGAAGTTGCAATTGTAAACAGAAATTCATAAATTTGAAATAACAATTGTAAACAAGAATATTTACTTTACCCAACGCGAATATTCTGAAATTGCAAAACGTTTGAAGGAATGGTACATATAGTAAAATAGTTACATTAATCAGAAGTTTTCATGCGAAAATTGTGAATAAGAATGAAAATCATATTAGGAAAACGATCAATAGTTCAATGTTAATTGTCTTTACATTTCCTTTATTTCGAGATTTATTATTCAAATTGGCGAATAAATAAACTTTTCGTTCCATTGTTTAATTAACAAGTGATTCAAATTTTCAACAAAAAATTGCATATCTTTCTTACGGAATGCAAAAATTAAGTTGATCTACATTTGTTTTGATTAATTGTTTAATATTCTTTTAATTTTAATTCTTTGATTTAATTTTAAGTCCATTCGTTTTTTTTGTGACTTTCATCAATTTTTCATCACTTTCCAGGTAAAAAGAAACATATATGTGGCATTTATCCAGGCATATATGCAACATATATGCAGACATGTATGCATTATATATGTTACCATATATGCGACTTATATGCCACATATATGTCTCATAAATGCAGCATATATGCTACATATAAATGCTACATGTGTGTCTGCATATATAGAATTTTTGCTTGGTTTCTTCTTTGTTACAATTTGATCGTCATTTTTTTGTTAACGTTCCAATTTTCAATGACAACAAAAATTATCTACATTAAATGTTACAACATTTTTTGTTTATAGTTAAAGCTATTAAATTGCAAAATCAAACGATACAATAAGTTTCACCAAATTAATTGCCGTGGAGTAAAATTTTCGTGACCAGAGCGCATGTTTTCGCTTTTTCATCATTACAAGAGATATTTTCACTGAAATCATATGGCATTTTTGTGGCGTTGGCATAGAAAACGACGTGACAGTGATCAAAATGAACACGCGACGTGGGACGTTATTGACTGCACCTCATCGTCAAACCGAAAGCGAATTTTTCCCCCGCGTGCAACACGCGTCACGTACGATCAGTCAACGCCGCGCCACACAACCTGTAATTGGAGAATGTACAAACAATTGGTAATTGATACTAATAGCACTCAAAATGACAACAGAACAAGTGCATGAATGACTTTCTAGATTCGCGCGCCCTCTAATTTTTTCCGCAACTTTTTCGATAACAATACGAATCATAAGTAATTATTATTCAGATTTGACCTCTTGTAATTATTGTAAATTGTTGGATACAGCTTAGTGAAATTTGAAATAAAACAAACGATACAAAGCAAAACAAAACATTAAAACAAACTGTTATTAACATTTCTTTCATACGGTTGTACAATAATTTGGACATCATTGTTTTAAAAAAAATGTTGCACATTTTTTTTATACAAAAAAGGTAACCTTGATAAAAATGTATTGGTAATAAATCTTCATTGGGAATGGTCTCCAATTAGATGGTGAAACAAAAACATAGAAAAAAAAAGACATCAATCAAGAGCAGAATTTCAAATTTTCGGAGAGAAGATTGCAATTAATATGAATAGTAATCTGCGATGACGCAATTATTGTGAATCGTGGACTCGAATCGCAGTTAATTATCACAACATATAGAAACGCCGATTTAATTATAATTGCTAACTAGTTTAAAATGAAACAGCAAATTGACTCTCTAAAATCCGTCATCCATGTTTTCGATAAACGATTTGAATAGGACATCATAGTTTCTTCCACTTTTTATATTCAATTTCCATTTTCTCAGTCGAGCAAATTCAAAAGACTACAAAAAATTTGTCTAATTCTTAGATTTGTTATCATTGTGAGCCAAACATTTGACGGATTTCAAAAAATTGTAATTGCAATCGAAGTTTCTCGGACAAAATTCGATCAATTGGGTCAAAGTGAGACGTAAAAAGACGGAAATTGCATCGTAGAAAGCGCCTCTTCTGGACCCTTGAAACTCGGGGTTATCTTTCACTTCCTCAATGTCATTAAAATATCCAGCTTGCAAATTCTAATTGCCATTTCGATTGTTTTCTCTCACCTCTTGCTTTTTTGTTTACAGAAAAATCATCATTAGCAAATAACTCGGCGGGAAAATCGTCCGCTAAGACAGTCGGGAAATTGTAAACTAAAGCAGGTGCATTGTCGGAAGGACGAATTAACAAACAATGACATTGAGACATCAAAATAATGACAATGTTCACGTTACAAATAGTTCGTTCAATTATTTTCTTGTTTATGATTTTTGATGCAAAAATTATATATTTTTAATTTTGTTTTGAATTTTAAAACGATAACAAAATAGTAACGTTGTAAAACAATGAGGATTTAAAAAATACGACGATGCAAATATGACCATGTACACAACTATAGTTGTATATACATAAAACGTTTTCCGCGGTTGTTCATCTTTCGCACGTTTGTATTGTAAGTAAGAGATCTCTTACTCCGGTGCGATTTAAGTCTCCTTAACCTAGATATCCAGGTGCGAGCAGCAAGGACGATTAAGTACCCGCCATGGACCATGCGTGCTGTAAATGATCCTTATTTACTAGTGAAGATCTGATCAGGAAATAGGTGCTCATCACAGTTTACAAAATTCATTTTGTGTAATGTTAAATTTCTATAAACTACATTCAATAAATATAATTTATGAACAAACAAAAACAAAAAAATTCACACCATTTTCCCATCAACCAAAAATTAATTTCTTTGTATTAATAACAATAAAAAACAATTATAATTTTTGTTTTTTTTTCAAATTGTTTTTGTTTCCCATTTACAATTCATCTTTTATTTATTTAATTGAATCGAATTGTAACTTATGAGATGTCAAAAATTTTGAAAAAATATGATTAAGAGGGTTTATTTTGTTATACTTAATAATCGTATTGGGATCTGACATATGGGCGGAGTTTAGAAAAAAATGGCCGATTTAGTAGTACCATTGAAAATTTTATAAAAATATGCGCCTTATACAAGCAATTTGAATGTTTGGTTTTTATTAAATATTGAATCAAGTCATTAAATAAAACGTTTTTATTGTGTGATTTTGTTTAAATCGTTAATTTTTTTTTGAAAAAGTACTACTAAAGTAGTTCGATCCAGATGACGTTTGGTCAATGTCAGATCCCAAAATAAACAATTTTTGATATTTGGAAATTTTGTTTATGTCAGTTTGCGTCTAGTCAAAAAAGCAATGCAAAATATGCCTTACTTACTTTAAAAATTAAGCAAATTAGATATTTTAATTTAATCCATTTTTGACCCCCCGCCCTCCCCGACCCGACGGGTGACTTTGACCTCACTAGAGGTCAAAAATGGTCGAAAAGACATACCCGCAGAATCACTTCGGACCCAGGTTCAATCCATTTAATAAACAACAAAAGTGATTGTTGCAATATAGATACTAATGTTGCATTTTGTTTTCGCAGATTTTTATTTTATCACTTAAATTTACATGTGATGAATTATCAATTCAATGCATATAAGAAATGTTTGTCAATGCTCATTTTTGTTTTTTCGAAAACTCATATCAACCCATTGGTTAACTTTCTCGAGATAATAAATAAATTATTAAAAGCATGTACTACGAAGATTTTGGCAGGATTAGGAAATTCTATATATGTTCACTCGATGATAATTTTAACATGATATTGCAATGAGAGTTTGAATCCTTATAATAAAATTAGACTCAAATGTTTATTATACGATAAGAGTATCCAGTGCCAAAAAATTTGTTTCCTTTTTTTTTCTCTTTGATAAATCGTTTTACATTCAAGTCGACATCGTTTTCTCTTGTCTCGATTCAAGACCAAAATACCAAAATCGAAAAATTAAATTTCACAGTTTACATCAAATTTACCACAGATGTTGCCCTGATATTAATTTTCACAAAAATATTTACAACGGTAAGGGATCTTTAGTTGGCGACACATCAAATCTAATAAATGTATTTGTTATATCATTTTAGAACACATAAACTTCAAACAGCATCAAGTTAAGTTTGCATAATATAAAAGTGCGTGTGTGAAATGCATTTTCACATAATTTTGTAGTGAATAAACAAAAAAATCATATTTGAAATGGCGAAATATTAAAGCACCTAAAAGTCACTGTGCATAAGTTTAGAACATTTATTTTCGGAATACCTTAATTTTAAAACTGATGACATCGATTTTGCCTAAAATGAAAAACGAATAAACATATAAAACATAAAGTTCGAAAAACATAATGCTCGATGCGCATAAATAAAAACGATTTTGCATGATTTAAATTTCCGTAACAATTGAATAACCAAAATTTCTAACCGCATAAAAATTAAAACAAATAAACAATTGCTCACATAAATAACAATTGAAATGCATAATTGTTATTTTTCATAAAATTGATTCCATAAAAATCTATAAACTTTTTATATACAAGTTTCGGGACGCTTAAACGTCATTAGGCATGATGTCAAAAAACATAAGACCAATCAAATCAAAGCTTCCATTGTCCTCAATTTTTATTAATTTCATATTATGCAAAATTAACTTTATGTGTTTTAAATTTTATGTGTTCCGAAATTATGCATTTCGAAATGATATAATCAAGTTTTTTTATGAGATTTGATGTGTCGCCTTTTGGTTTAGATTATGTTTCGATCGGTAAAACAGTTTTACGTTGGTAAAACAAAATTATTGCTATTAAGGTAAATGTTCCCCCTATCATGATTGTACCCTATATCGTGTTGTTTTGGAATAAAAGTTAGCATATTAGAAAAAATATAACAATTTTAATAATAATATATTCTGTTTAAATGGAAGATTATTTAGTAGGTAAAATATTCAGTAAAATTTGGTTTTTTGTTGTAATTTTATGATAAATACACGGCCACGGTAAGAGGTACTAAAATCACAATAGTGGATACATTTACTTTACAAATCCTCTTTGTAAATCTGGCCGTTCTGTTTACATAACCTAACAAAATAGTTAAAGTTAAAAAAATATATAAAAGAAATAAATGAAAAGTTTAATTCCCAAAAGGAAGAGGGAACCAACGAAAAGAAAAGAACCAAAATTTAGATACATAATTCTCTGTTTTTTAGGTACAGTATATTACAATGAAACACACAGTTATAATTAATTGTTATTAATATTATGTCTACAGAGTTACAATTATCTCACGAATCGGTATTCATTTTATTATCACCTAGACTTTTTTTATTATTATCATTTGCATCATCATTTGTATATTATCTCGAAATAATACATAAAAAAATTACAAGGAGAAAAGAAAAAAAGGTGTTTTCGGGGGACTAAGTCACGCTCGCAAATAACAACTCTTCTCTTGTGTTCTTTTTTTTTTGCTTTTTTTTCTTCATTTTTCGTTATATATGTTTATGGCTGTGTATATTTTGTCCACCAGAGCGGATTATTAATAATAAATAATTAACGTAAATATAAATATATTTGATGCTAATACGGCAGTGGGATTCCGATAAAACGAACGCCCCTCCCTTTTTCCTTATTCTACAAAATTGTCTTTGCCTCGTAGCTTGTCCTTTCCATTCGTTAATTTGCTCCCATTGTTTTTCTTTCTCGCTCTTATCTTGTTTCTTATTTTTTTGTCAGTGTTTCTTGTCTGCCAACAATTATATATATTTATATATCTACTAACAAGTGAGTGAGATGAAACGAAAAGTTCAGATAGAGATAGACAGTGAGAGAGATAGATAGACATGATTTTTTAAAAACGCAAGAGATAAAATAAGGGATTACACAATCGCGTTGTCGTTACTTTCTACAGTGAGTATCTGAACATTCATCGACTTGAGATTTACCTAAGGAGCGCTACTTTTTTTCATGCTTGCATTTTTTTTGTAATATTATCATTATCATTATCATTTTTATTCATTTTCCAGCTTTTTTTTTCGCAATACGATTTGTTTTGCATCCAGTCGCAGAAGATTGGAAACTTAGACAATTTTACGTGGTACGGAGTTGAACTATATAAAAAAAAGTTCTCCACGGACCTTGAGTACAAAAAAATTTGTCCCTGCGTGATTTGAATCCCGCGCGACAGAACTTGACCAATTATACAATTTCATTTTTATTTTTTTTTCCTTTTTTTTCTTTTTTTTTTTTCGTTAATTTATGGGTCGCTTCAGACGAAGACCTTCGCCAAGGCGTCTGCGCCCGCGCTCGCGATGAACGGTCGTGTGGGATGGAAAGCTACGTCGAGGATGCTCTCGTCGAATTTCTTACGGTGTGCTGTGATCTCTTGAACGCAAGTCTTCACGTCCATGTTCCACAATCGCAAGCTACAATCGTGACCTGAAAATTTTAGAAGAAAAATGATGATACAAATAGATGAATAAAAAAGTTATTAATTCAAAACTTATTGAAAAAACTACAAGATTGAAGAAATTGTTACACGAACAAATCAATACTCACTTCCAGATAATAAATAAAGCCCATGGGGATCAACAGCGAGACTAGTAACGGCATCAAGATGAGCGACCATGCCATGTGTGAGCGTCGCCGTGCGGTAATCAAAAAATCGGATATGACGATCCTCGTAAGCGGCCACGACTATTGGCAAGATAGGGTGAGCGACCACGCGATTCACACCCCGTCGTTCCTTGCCGCAGCCCGTATCGTTCCTTTCAAGACGCGAAACCGCGGCGCCTGTCTCCGCGTCGAAAATCACACAAACTCCTTCATATGCTACCACGAGTTTGTTCGGCTCGTCTCTTATGAAGTCTACAGACGTTGGAATGCCATCTAAAACAATCGTATTCAAGTTAGTCTTTGTGTTCAAAATACATTATTATATTTGACAAAAATTCTGTTACAAATTAATAAACTTAGACATATCAAAATCTCAATATACATCGATATATCTTTGTGATCTCTAGCTACTGTACTCTATTACCTGCTATACACTTCATGTTACTACTAAAGCTTGCTGCTTATCCAAAACCCATGATTTGATAACACTATGCTTCTTCAATCAATATCTTTACTAATATTCTTGACTAATATATGAAAATAGATAAAACTGGAAGTACTTAATATGATAACAGATGAAGTATATATTGAATCATACCAGCTTCAGAAGTATAAGTGTTGAGAAGAGGAACCTTATTCTGTGGGTTCCAAAGTTTGACGGTACCATCAGCGCTGACCGAAAGCAGCTGAGATTTCGGATGGTACATGCTGAGGCCCCACACAGCGTCCGTGTGACCCCTCAACGTCTGACTCAAAACAGATGGATCGTACGAATCGTACGGGTCAATGTTGGACGACGGTAATGTCCAACAGTGGATGTTGCCATCGAGACCGCCGCTGTAACAACAGCTACCGGTGTGACACATAGCCAGGCAGAGCACCGGTCCGGTATGAAGCCTGAAGGTGTAAAGCGGTTCCACATCCAGGGACGCTGATCTGAAATTTACCCATTTTACATTAACAAGATACAAAAATTTAAAAAATAATACAAAATTATGTAAAAGCAATCTTTTCTATTTAATATAAAGGATAATCAAATAGGATTACTTTTTGGAAGGGACAGTCTTATGCAGGTTCCAAAGTTTGAGAGTATGGTCATCGCTAGCAGTTATGAGCACTGGGTCCGTTGGGTGGAAGACGAGGGACCGCACTGCATCGAAGTGTGAACGTAACGTGTACTTTGCATTCCAAGTTTTCCTGTACGTCTCTTCGGTATTTGCAGCCATCTATAGAACGAGATGAGATCCATTTTATTATCTTGTAATTGAATTTGGTTCAATCTTTTTCATCTCTCTTATCTTTTTTATTTTCTCAGTCCCTTAAGACTTACGTCATAAGCAGCTTCCGCATCATTGTTAACAGTCAGTTGTGCTAATTCCCCCAAACCCAATGACGAATCGCCTTCTTCCAGGGGACGTCGCGCGTCTGGCTGTAAGTTTCTACATACGTGATCTAAAAAAAGGCGTTTCATTTGTAGTGATAATCAATTTTTTAAATATCGTTTTACAAATATATTTGTAAAGCAAATATCCTTACTCCAATCGCTGGAATCTGTTTTCACACTTATAATAGATTCTTGGTGTTCTGTTAAAAGATTTAGTTCATTCAAGACTTCTTCCGCCTCAGCATCGACATCTTCCCCTAATGAAATTACTGATGACTGCAAAAAAAACACAAAACCATTGATCACAAGCATCAGCCTAGGAATTTCAAACATTTTTTCAGAACATTTTTTAAGTGATTAAATTTGAAGATGAGAATTGTTGTGTACTTTATTTTGTTTGGTCTCTGTGTTAGCAATATCGTATAATTCCTCTTCTCCGTCAGCTTCTTCCTCATCCATGTCAATGTCGGGGTTACAAGTTAAAAAATCAAAATTTGCCATAACAGCCGCTTCAGTTCCCAGCATCATCTCCTCGGGTATAGAAGTGGGTTTCTGTAAACGGCAAAGTCCAATCTAAGTTTTGTTAATAATTTTTATTATTATTTTGATGGCGAAAGTTTACAACACGGTATGATGAATAAAAAAGTAAAAGAAAACAAAAATGAATTTGAAAATGGATTTTGAATAAAAAAAAAGAGGCATTCTTTTTGAACGAAAAGAAGTACTTTTAATGACAAAGAAAATTGTCAGTATGCAAAATTGAAATATGAGTTGTACCCTTCTCGCCTTAATTTTTAATATCCGTTGTTCAGTTTGTTCGCTAACTTGTTTGTTCGAAGATTCGTTTCCGTTGAGTGCCGGCGGGTTCGCCTCCTCAGTCTCCTGGTTGTTGTTGAGTCCCAGCAACGAACGCACTCGGTTTGATCGCACATCAATGATCGTGTCTGTATATCCGATTTCTTGCAAATACCTGTAACAATACGTTTTTTGATTGCATAATTTTGCACTAAAAATGTTCACGAACCCGTGAAAAAATTATATATATAATTAAATAATAACATGCAAATAAATTTGTTAATTCAAGCACTTTTATTTATTTAAGGACCATCTCAAGGACAATTAATAAAAGATGAACTTAATGAAAGTTGAAAGGTCAAGCGGTGTGATTAGTGAAGCAGAAAAATGCTGTGCTATGTTAAAATTACTCGCAGCAAGTTTTTCCGCTTAAAAATATAAATAAAACAAAAAGAATCAAGAAAGTTCAAAGGAACAATAAAATGTCAACAAATTGTGTTTTGATATTGTGGACGACGAATGTGTGCCGAGAGAAAAATGTCAAAACAATGGTACGAGGAGAAAGAATTTATTGAATAGAAAAACTGTCAACCGTTTGAATCAATCTGAAACTTGATATCTTACTGTCTTAATAATTGACGACCTTGTCTCCAGCTAATGTTACTAACGGACGTGAAGGGAGCTTCCGCGTCTCCGCCACCGCCGTCGCCATCAGTGCCAGTTGTGTTGTCGTCGTAACCTGCTGACTTGTACTTTTCGTCACTCGGGTCCAAATCCGTGCCGTATTTTAATTTGTGGTACTTCGCCCTGAAAATCACCCTTCCATTAATCATCTCTCAAACTGTATAACCAAAAATCTGAACACTGTAAACAATTCTCAACTTCAAAAATCCACAAACAATTCTCAACAAACAAAACCAGTATTCAAAAACCAACGTTGCAAAACTTAAAAACAAAAACAAACCTTTCTTGTTTGAGGGCGTACTCCAGCATTTTTATTCGCCGGACCAAGTCATTTTTCAAATTCTCCTGGCCCTTCCTCTCGCCCTGCAAAAACGCTATTCTGGCCTGCAAAACAAAAGTTGTAGTTGAAAATCACAGTTGAAAGTCAGCCTGTCAGGTGTCAAAAAAAAGTTTTTCAATAGAGGGTGGAAAAAATCCCCACCCATCCACCCTCTCTCGTGATGAATTACAAATATTTTGTTACTTTAATAAACAAGGGGTTGCACGACAAGGTGTAAATAAAGGGGAGAGGGTGTTGTTTGCAAGGCAGGCGTTGGGTGGATGACGGAAACAAAAATAGCGCGTTGACAGCCGTCGCGGGGCGGTGCAAAAGTTGAAAACTGGTCGGCGCGTCGCGACGGCTGTCCCGGCGCTTGACTGACCTGGAATTCGGCGCGGTCGAGCTCCCACTGGGATCGCTCGAGCTCAAATCGAGCCCACTCGTGCTGGATGAAGTGGAGGATGCCTGGCATCGAGTACTGTGGCTTGAGTTCCTTCGTGCCCGCGCTCTCGTTTTCGTTGCCCTGGTGCTTGTTGTTGACCTGCGAGGTGTTTGCCGACGAGTAGAGCACCCCGTTGTTCTGCGACGGAGAATTGAACTTTTCCTCCATCCTTTCGTAGCGAGATTGAAACAACATGTTATCACACGGCGACCATTACAGCACTTTTCGCGTTTTCGAAGCTAAGCCGCGCGGGGGCGTCCCGCTCGCTCATTGTTGCCGAAGGGTTCGCAAAACTCCCTAACCAAGCGCTTCGGTACCCTAAATTAGGCGGCGCCGCGTATCGACATAAAACTCAACTAATGTTTAGTAAATAAGCGCGCTTCGTGTTCGCACATTATTGAATACTGAACGAATTTGAAAAATGAATTATAATGAAAAATTAATCGTAACTTGGCAATTATTTCAAATTTAATAAGATTATTATTGAGGTTAGTTTGATTCTGAATGGGTTATTGTAATGTTTATTAATTAATAAAAAGTCTCTTGCAAAGGTGTAATGTTTTTTTTTCTGTTTTTCAAAAAGAGGGGTTCAAATAAAGGTTTTCCAGAGTACTTTTATATTTTTATTGATTGTTGTCTGCTTGGCCAGAAAAACAATAATCCAATTATTGAAAGACTAAACTAAATTAACGGCTCTTCTAAAATTAATGTAAATAGTGCAATGGGACGAGATTTTTGCCAGCTTACAATTAATATTGTTTGATTAACCAACTATACAAACTACAACTATGCATTAGAGATCTAAATACGAAATCTAGTGGATATTTGTAATAAAAATTCAAGGCTTTTGGTACAGTAAATACAAAAAAGCAAATTCCACGAAAATGGCATTTTAATACAAAATAAAACAAAAGGTTTCCCTCCTAATATCTCGGGACCTTAAACTCCGGTGCGGCAGAATCGACACCAGTGTTCTTCCTCTTCATATTCATCATATTTTGTATCTTCTGCCATTCTCTCTCGAGTTCTGCCTTCTCGTTCTTTTCCTTGTTGTATTTCCTCGTGCGCCTTCCGTCCGCCATCTTGACGCCATATTGGAATGCAGCTTTCGGCAGGGCTTCCTTATTGTTCATATAGTCGCTATACTCCTCCGGGGTATCAAAGTCCCACCTCCCTATAGGTCCTTTTTTGTTGCCAAAGTCCATCTTGGTGTAATCTACCTCGTCATCCGAGTCGTCGATGGCGTCCTGCATCTCGTCCAACCCGGGGTAACACTCGGCGTATCCCTCCGGTTCCGCGGCCAGCTTGTTCAGCAGCAGGCCCTTCTTCTGACCCTCCAACTTGTCCTGAACCCCAGCCACGATCTGACTGGGCATCTTCGGGGCGTTCACCTTGTCCTCGATAGATGGCGCGTCTGTACTCTTACCAAAGTACGTGCCCTTCTTCTTGTTCTTCTGGTCGCTCTTCGATGAGGGGACGTAATCGCCAATGTCCCCGTAGATGCTGAGGTCTTGGTCGTGGGACTTGGATGGCCCTACAGTCTCAAACGATGTCTCCCCTCTGAATTTTCCCTCCTTGTTCTTCTTGCCCTTCTTCCCGTGTCGACTACCTTGACGAAGGTAGGAGAAGATCTGGGCGAGTTTGTTGATGACAATATCGTTGGTGGTCAAGGTCGGCGTGACATCGACGGTGGGCACGTCCGCCTTGCTCCGGATGAGCGTCGTGGGGATGTCCACCTCGATGCCCTCGTCGTCCAGCTCGAAGACATACGCCATCCGACCTGGGGTGAACAGCTCATTCTTCTCGATGACCTTGGACCGCATCGTGGCTATGGTCTTGTGTACGTTCCTCGCCATCTTAGTCTTGAACTGCATCTCCTCGTCCTTCTTCTCGGGTTCCTTCTTCTTCTTCGGCTCCTCCTTCGGCTTCGTCGCGAGCTTCTCCATCTCCTGCTCCTGCTCCTGTTCCTTGATCTCGATCTCACTGCGCACCTTCTGCAGCAGGGCGTAGTCCAAACCTTTTACCAAATGGGTGTGCTCCATGTCACCTCCCAAGAATTTCGACTGGAGGATCATCTGGCGACGCCGCTCCGCCGCGTCCATCCCGGATTTAAGGTCAGGAGCCACCGCCCGATAGGCACTCGCGTTGTTCATCGGGTCCTCTGTTTGGTACTCTGCGTTCGTCCCGTCTCGACGCTCCCGAGCACGGTCCCGGTACTTCTCTGCTAATTCCGCCATCTTGTCCTCCTCTTGCTTTTTCAACTTCGCGTAGAAGCTCTTCTTCTTACGACGAAGCTCGGCTCGGTTCGAACCCGCAGGACCCGTCGGGCTCTGGGGCGCCTTGGGCGCATCCCGCGTCGACCCCGGCAGGGCTGAGGACGGCGTGGAAGACGGCACCGAGGCACGAGGCGTCATCAACAGTTTCCGGAAATCGTCGTTGGTCAGGCGCACCGACGCCGACATGTCCTCCGTGTCCGGCATCTTGGCTGATGGAAAAAAAGAGGTTATGGTTGTTCATAATAAAAGTCAGATTATTTATGAAAATGGCGAAGTAAAATTAAGATAAATGTTAAGAGTAAACAAACTATTGAAAATGGTTTGTTTTCGTAATGAAGAGGTTAATATAAACAGGGAATGTCATATCTGTCAAAAATTTGAGGTTATGTTAAGGTACTTTGAAACAAAATGTTGTGTTTAGGTCAATTACTTTCGAAACGACTAGAATAACAGATTCATTTGTAATTTATGATAATCTTAATAAAAGTGACTAAAATAGAAGTAATGGTTATGATCAAATTACCTGCTACTTTTTATTATTGTTTTGTACAATTCAGATACCAAGTGGAAACCTCGTGAATAATAAACATATAATCTCTGTTCAACAGGACTTTTATATTTTTCAGTTTGAAACGACTAAATTAATTAAATCACACCTAGCAACTTAATCGATGAAATTGACACAAACAAATACAAGTCGTCGAGAAGAAATACAGAATGTATACTTTCCAGTAGCTGTCCGATTGCTCCGTTGTTGATCACAGATCGGAGCGCTACCTTCAGTTCGTTTTCAGAATTTAGTTCAAAAGATAAATGAATTGTACTTTAATATTTTTAAATAACAATAATGCATTCAATTCCACTTACAGTTTTTATAACAACATTTTGTATTTATTCTTTCAAAATAGACCGAATTTTTTGTTTCTGTATATAAAAAATGTTTTAATTGTTTATATATTAATATTTTGACGTTTCGAAAATATTTTGTAACATTTGAATTTTCTTTGCTATTTTCTTTACCGATTAATTTTGAAGATTGATCGGTAAGAAAATGTTTAATTAGAAATCGTACCAAATTTTTTTCTCTGTAAAACATTTTTTACAAATCAAAAATTTTTATTTGTTTATATTTTTTTTATTTTCTTATTAAAAACCATCTGGTTGTTATATAATTTTTCTTATAAATTTAAGATGATAAATTTGACTAAGTTAAAATTCGTGTGAAACACAAAACATGAGATTGCAGCTGCAAAACACATGTTGATCTCAAACGCAACTTGCGCTTTCGAACTTTTCACAGAGAACATATTATGTATGCATTGCGTCAGTATAAACGCAGATCTTGGGACATCTTCATCTCGTAAGAAAAACTAAAACAAACTCATAAAAAATGTCTCTGTTTAAAATAATTAAAAAATAATACTTTGCAACAAAATCATAATCTTTGAAAATAATTGGTATTATTAAATAAAAAAAAAAACGAAATAGAAAATTGATGAAATTTTTATTTTTATAAATAATGATTTTTTATTTAATTTGAATAAGATGAAAACAATATTGCATACACTAGAGATTTTAATGTGTGATATTTGTTATAGTTTTTCGGAGCGCACAACGCCCCTTCCTGTTTCCTCCACTTTTCTGTTCAACTTATCTGCTCGACGCATCCTGCCTCCCAATAATAATCAACTAAAGTTGCGGACCATTGAAGTTCAGTTTCCAGTCTCATCTCGATTTGTCAAGTCGAACATCATCGGTTCAAAAAATTTGTTCGCTTTTTTCTTACTTTCTTTGAGGTATCAACGAGAAAAGTTCGTGAGTATGTTTGTCTTGTTTACAAAATCAAATGCACTAATTAAAATTTCTATTTTGTTGTTATATTTACTTTAAAATTTAAAAAATTTCAACATTTTATTTGACTTTCTCTTTGCACTTGATCAATAAATAAAATTTTAATTTATCATTTTCAATTGTTTTTCAGGGAGACAAATCATTTCAGTACGAGGATGTAAAAAATGACATCTCAGAAGAAACATAACTCGACAGTGACACGGCTCATCACTGGGCACTTTGATTTCTATTATAAATAGAGCTGCCCCCTGAAGGGCCACGTTTCTGTTTGAAAATCAACGACCTGCAAAATAACAATCCGCAACAGAATTATTATTATTTATTTATTTATCAATCTCAATATAATGATAATAATAAACGAATGATTTTTAGATTTTAATATTTTTGCATTTTTGAATTACCCGCGCAATTTTCTTTCACACAGTGCGTTCGAAAATCCCTGGGAATACGCCTCCTAGATAATCCGCACCGTCCGTCCTTGTCTAACCTCACCAGTCCAAGAGAGGGAAAGGTAAAAAAGGGAGTCCGATTGTCATCCCTCCATTCAGATCTGTCAGACCAGTCGTTTTGTTTAGATAACAACTGTTTGTGTGTGATAATCGCCGCAACGACGCATCAATGGTTCGATTGCTGCAATTTTCGCCGCGACTCTGACAAAAATTTTATCAATCTCCTTCTGTTCCCGAATCAAGATGAGTATCTTGAAAAAAAGGTCTGTTGGCGCAGCCTCTTCTGGTTAAACAATTTTTTTCTCGTCGTATTTTGTTTGGGTTGTATTTATTAGGCTATTTTTTGTTGTTTCAGATTGTACGATTTTGATAATATCCTCAGTGGCGAAGAAATCGATCTTTTGAAATTGAAAAGACTGTGCTTTGCTGGTGAGTTTAGTTTCTTCCCTGGTTAGAGTTTATTTAAACAAATCGAACCTTTTTATAATTCGATTGACAATAATAATGGAGAAAATGGAAAAGTTGAATTGTAAACAAATTCATTTTTAATTGAATTGTATTGAATTTTTTTTCACTCTTATTTATTGTTGAATAAATATTTGTAGGTATACCAGATGAAGGTGGATTCAGACCTCTGTGCTGGAAAGTTTTGTTGAATTATCTGCCAGCTGAACGCTCAAGCTGGACGGAAATATTACGTCATAAGAGGGAACTGTACAAAACATTTATAGGTATGTACATAAGCATTTAGCAAATAATCGTACTAACCATTACATAAAAACAAATTATAAAAATAGTAAAATAACATCAGATTTTCATTTCATACAAAGAAAGGATGTTACAAAACATTAACAATTCAAATGTACTTTTAGACGATCTTATAGTGATGCCTGGAGAAGCGAACATGGAAGAAGGGGACAGGGTAGATGTAACTCTCCAAGACCATCCTTTGAACTTGAATCCCGACAGCAAATGGCAGACTTATTTTAAGGACAATGATATTTTGTTACAAATTGATAAAGATGTTAGGTGTGGTAAACATTTCAAAAATTAAAAAAAAAATCTAAGTTCAACTTCGAAAAAAGTGTAAAATAAATATTTAACAAGTGGAGTAGGTTTTAAAAAAAGGAAAACAATTTTTTTCATTGTAGGAGATTGTGTCCGGATATATCATTTTTTCAACAAGGTACGGAGTATCCTTGCAAGGCCATCGTCGAAGGAAACGGGATGAAACGCCTTCACAAAAGAGTCCAACATACAGTTTTGAGGAGTGCTAACGTGGAAAGAAAAGGACTTGGAGTTACCAAGGTTATATACATACCCGCAACATTGAAAACAAATGAAAAATGTAAAAATTAAGTGTTATTATTCTATTATTATTTCATTATAGATTGCAGTCCCAGTGAGAAAAGCAGCAGAAGATTACGCTCCCTTAGAGCAAGGCAGTGAAGCTCATTGGGAAGTTCTTGAAAGGATCTTATTTTTGTACGCAAAACTCAATCCTGGCCAAGGTTACGTTCAAGGCATGAATGAAATTGTCGGTCCTATCTATCACACTTTTGCTTGTGATCCCAACTCTCAATGGAGAGGTAGGACTACCAAAAATCACGAAAAAAAATGATGAAATTTGTCAGATTAATTTTTGTTCAGTTATTTGATTCAATTAATGATTATAATTTTTTAGAGCATGCAGAGGCTGACACATTTTTTTGTTTCACCAACTTGATGGCTGAGATTCGAGACTTCTTTATCAAATCCCTGGACGAGGCAGAATTCGGTATCAATTCCATGATGAGTAAACTAACTCAGGAGCTTAAAGCAAACGACCACGAAATTTGGTTCCGTTTACACCAACAGGAACTTTGTCCTCAATATTACAGTTTTCGGTATTTTTGATTTGTGATATACTGAAATTGGATGGAAGCTAAAACTGGAGAAATGTGAATATGAATATTGAATCCTTGAAAATTGTTTTAGATGGTTAACTTTGCTACTTTCACAAGAATTCCCACTGCCGGACGTTATGAGACTTTGGGACTCTCTATTTTCTGATGAACATAGGTTCAATTTTCTGATACACATTTGCTGTGCGATGATTTTGCTATTGAAAGAACAATTGTTGGAAGGTGATTTTGCATCAAATGTAAAATTACTACAGGTGAAACATTTCAACTATTTTATGAACTTTTTTTTAATTAAATTATTGTTTTTTTTTTTTCTAATTTTAACCTTTTCAATTTCAGAACTTTCCATCGATGGATATTCAAATAATCCTGACAAGAGCAGCTACTCTCTACGGGATGACCTTGAATTTATCTTGAAAGTTGAGCTAAACTACCTTTTTATATCTGAACAAAAAAAACTTATTCATAAAACTCTCTTCGTTTACTACTATACTCAATACTTTGTATTTTATAACTTTTCTATAATAGTTGGAAAGAAGGGTGAAATTGTATATCGTATTCGTCCGAGGTGAAATCTCAAAAAAATTGTCCGGTGAAAACCCGAATTAGCTCGCTAAATGTTTTAGGGATTAAATTTTAGATCAAAGTTTTAATCATAATTTTACAAATTTGAATTTTTGACACAAGATTGTTAACAATGTGCTTCCCAAGCGGTCGGTTTCTATTTTTTGTAAATTGTATATACTTATGATTGTACCAGAAAAATATTTTGTATACCTACACAAATATTCGTACTCTTGTCACTGATATACTCATTTTGACTGTATAAAGTTAAGTTTCCATAAATTTCTATCAATAAAAGTATTTGCATAAAATAGACTTCTTAAATCTCGATTTCTTGAGCATTAATTTATTATCTGATTCATAGTTCTCAATGTTCAAACTTTAGTTTATTAATTGATGTTATGCCTGTACAATGATTTTTTGATGTTGTAACGAATATTGTTTTTCTCAAGATACATAATTACGGGTGAAACTAGGTGATCTTGGAACCAAAAGTCAGCCTGGGCGAAATCTATTCCAACGGTGCTTTGAACGTGTTGAAAACCAGGGTCATCTTGGTACAATGCAATAAACTCGAACATTATGCGTACTTTTTTAAATTGTGCTGATAATTCATATTCGCTGAAAAAAAAGTTAGAGATAATGAAGTTGATTTCAACAAAATTTATCTGTGTTTGAATGAGTTTTCTCATCCACAAAAACTTTACCTTTCTGAATTCTCAGCGATGACTGAAACGACGAGTAGAAAAATAAGCGAAAATGAAACACAACGAGGCATTGCGAATAACGTTGTGTTTTGACAATAAGTTCTCTCAATCTGATATTCATATCTGATTAATTTATCTACAGATTAAATAACAAAAAGAAACAAAATCAAATCAAACTCGCGAACAGCGGAATTTTATAACTTGTAGGAATTAGAAAACTCAAGTTACTTTTTTCAAGAGCTTGAGAATTTATTTCAAAAAGTCTCAGCAACCCATCTATTGTTTAAAAAAAGATCATATATAATAGAGCCTACGGTACATGAAAAATATTCTATCCACAAGTAAAGTAGAAGAAAAAGAAAATAAGAGACGTTCGATACAGAACCTATGTAGAGATCGAACGTTTACATTTGACAGAAAGTCTACGTTTGATTAATTAGCAGGTCTGGATAACGTCGAACGAGTTCTCCAGTGGAACAAATGCATGGCCGGCTCGCAGACTTTCGAAACAAAAACATTTTTTCCGCTCAAAACTAAGCTACAAATTACAAAGTTAATCGATGAATTAACACATAATCTTTGGTCTATCGCAAAAAAATGACATCGAGAAATTATTTACACGCACATATACAACGGCGTACCAAGACTTCTTGTAATATTTTCTTCGAATTCCAAAACGAAAAATTTCATCATTATGCAGAAATAAATTGTCATTAAAAAAAGATGATATTTTTCAAAAAGAGGTCCTTATTAAAACGAATTATTAATAAAAAAAAGTTGACAGTATAAAATATAAGTCGATTATAAATTACAATCTACAAAATAAATCAATGGCATTGACTTATTGATAAAACGAAATCGATTGAAAATTTATAAACATGTCACCCAGATATCGTTTTAACATTACGGTAGAGGTAGAGTAAAGTGCTTTGTAACTATCTCCCTAGGCTATTATACCTGGATGCGCGGAAAGATTGCGAATTTCTTTTGGAATTCGATATTAATTCGTAAACCTTTAAAAGCATACGCGAAAGCACAAGATATTCAATTGTATCCTTTCAACATTTATGTACAACGTTAAACCTATTCGGTGGTTCTTAGAAAAATCAATCTTGGTATTATAATTCGTCTATTACAATCCATCATGTACTAGCTTGATTTAAATTCATCGAATTTGAATCTGCTTCATTCCCATCCCGCACTCTCACTGGCGAATATACAAAATTGACTCCTTGTCGAAAACAAAAGGAAAAAGAAACACGTTTTTATAACATAAAATACAATACTAAATAACAGATAATTAAAATCGTAGAAACAAACAAGCATCGTCAAAGAAAAAAAAATAAAAAGTAAATAAAAAAAGGATAAAAAATACTTTACTTAAAGAATCTTAAGCTATTAAAAAAAGGTGATAAAAATTATGCCTCTCATTGGAACTGAGAGACATCTGCCTGGTATTGCTGTCCAGAGGCAAAAGTGGCGCCGCCTGGATTCTGTCGGTCAACGCCATGAATATCGGCGATGGCAGCGCTGCTTGGGGCGCCATCGCTGATATTTCCCCGGACGTCTTCCTCATTCACCGTCATCTCTCTCGAAGGGTGAGCTCCGTTTTGGGAGTTATTCTTCGACCTGTGACGTAATTTGTGCGTCATTAGGTACTGTTTGACGGAGAACGCGCGGTGACAGATGTCGCACTTATAGGGCAGGGGGTCGGAACTTGAGGCGTCAGCGGGCGTGTGGGTGGTGAGGTGCATCAAGTAGTAATGCTTAATGACAAAAGATTTGCCGCACGTGTCGCATATGTACGGCCCGGAGACGCCGTGCGTTTTGCGGTGCTTGTGCAGGTTGTCCTTGCGAGAGAAACTCTTGCCGCAGACCTCGCACTCGTGCATCTTCTGTCCGGTGTGCGATACCAGATGGCGCACCAGATGTTCTTTACGACTGAATGCCTTGGAGCATGTCGGACAGATGTAGGGACGCTCGCCAGTGTGCAGCTTCCTATGCTGGAAAAGATGTTCTTTTCGTTTGAACGGCTTCGCGCAAATCTCGCAAGCAAACTCGCGAGATCCATTTGCCTGTAATGCAAACAAAATTTTGTTATCCAATGTGTGAACAAATTTAATTTTATTTTAATGCTTTTTGGAGACATTCAAAATATTTACCTGAGTTTGTTCATCTTTAATAGAGATCTCAACAGTTTGGTCGTTAATAATGTTGACAGCGCCGCAAGTGTGGCTGTTCAACAAATTAACTGTAGCAAAAGACTTGCCGCACTCTCTGCAAGTAGGGTGCTTAACCGTCTGCGAGATGATCTGAGGATTGACCGTGATCAGAGACGACGGTTCGGGCAGCGGGCGGATCTTAAGGAACTCTGAAATCGGGCCCATGGAATTTCTCGTGATCTCCTGTTTGATCTCCCTCGCCTCCTCTCTGGAGAGGCTGTTGTCCTTAAATCCCAAGCTGAGGAAAACTTCGGGCGCCTGCATGGTCGTGTAGGTGGGTGTGCCCTCGCTTGGCTCGTGCTTCTGCACCACCACGTCCTGCACCTTCTGTATCACCTGCTGACTCGGTTCCGGCTCCTCTTCCTCCTTCAGAACAATATTATTGTTCTGCAGGGACTGCGCCTGTTCCTTGTCTTGCACGTGACGTTTCTCATATTCGCGGTACTGGCGCTGCAGCTGCTGGATCTGGTGGGAAATTTGTCCCTGCGAGGCAAAGTCCCGCTGGTTCTGGTTGATCGTGCTCAAAGGCTGCGTCATCTGGCGCAAAGGTTGCATTTGATTTTGGCTCAGTTGATTTGGCATCTGCTCGATTTGATTTTGCGTCTGACTCTGCGGCGAGATCTGCTGCTGGTAACTGTAATGCGTCTCTGCTGTTGTTGCTTCTACAACCGTTGCTGCTACACTCCCGCTCTAAAAACAAAAATTAACAAGTTATAAAAAAAACAAGGTCAAATCAAGGTCAAAGATGAATTGTTCTTCTAACCTGCATCGCACATTTGTACTGTTGCACCCTGGCCTGAACACCACTAATGATCTGGATGTTCGAGGCATTGATATTGCTAACAAGAACAGGATGACCGTGTTGCGGCTGCTCCGAGACAACCTTCTCGGCGACCTTGAGAGGGTCTTCCTCGCAGGGCTCATTTACTGAAATAAGCTCGGGCGAGGGCGATGGCGAGTGCTCCTTCTCAGTTGTTTTCACATAGACCTTTCCTTCCTTAAGAAAATCCTCCGAATAACGCAGCGATGAGAAATACGAGTCGAGCATGCTCTCCGCGCCAACCACCGCCTCCCGAAATGCCATGAAGTTTTCCAGCTTGCGGATGCAGTCATGGCAGACCACTTTTGGCAGCGAATCCTCTTCCAAAACCTGCACAATTTGAAAACAAAAAACAAACATCAATAATGAGAAAAACATAAACAAATAAAATAAAAGAGAAAGAAAACGTAAACAGGAGGATGTAAACAAACGAGGAAATTAAAGGGATGTAAACAAAAACCGTAAATATCAAACCCTTTTCTATAAAAATAAATATAAATAAACAATTTTGTTAATGTAAATAAGCAATATAAAGACATAACATAAAATAAAAATACGGCGCACACAAAACAATAGAAAGACGTAAAGAAGAAAAATTGAAAAAAAAGAGAATTAAACCTGAACGAACTGAATGTGCGAGTGAAAACAAAAGTAAGCGTCGGACTTGTTTTTAGAAAAAGGCGCGGGGGGAGTCGGGGAGTTTCCGTACTTGAACGGGCAGACACGTTTGTATCTTGTTTTGCAACTGTCTGCGACGTCCCTCGTCGCGGAAAATGTTAAGCTTGGTGCCCTCGCTGCTGGTGCAAAGTCTGCACAGCTCGTAGTAATTGACACGGCGGTAGCCCGACATTGTCGCATCTATCACGAGAACATCACCAGAGTGTTGACAATCTCGCGCCTGTCACACTCGCCGCCGACATTCCGGACTTGCGTCCGCCATTTGCAACGGTCCGTCCAAAAACAATCGCTCGTTCTCGAACTATCGATTCTTCGATTTCCTCCCCCCTCCCTCTTCTCATAATTCGTCATCTTTTTTCATAACCTATAAAAACAAAGACAGAAGTACTTCCTTCCCAATAAAACTCAGATTGTTAAAACAAAGTATACAAATTTGTAAAACAAAGTTGACATTGTTTGACAGTTGTTTGAAAAGATTTGTGTTATTTTGATTATCAGATTGGTTTATTTTGGTTTTGTTTTTCTTTGTTTTTTTTTAGAGTACAATTTGGTTGGTTTTGGTATCGACCAATCAGCAACGAAGATCGACCAAACAGTTTGATTCTCCTCACGGCGCGGTAACCACGAGTTTAACGACGAAGTTTCTGAAAGTTTGCAAAAGATGAAGATCGAAGAGGTGAAGAGCACCGCGAAAACACAGAGAATCTCGGCTCACACGCACATCAAAGGACTTGGACTTGACGAGAATGGATTTGCCCATCAGACAGCCGCGGGTCTCGTCGGACAGACCAAGGCGCGCGAGGTTAGAACCGGCCTTTCTTGTTTACAATTGATCCGCCACGAAAATCTTTCTTCACCTTTGCAATTATCCTATTAATCATATTTTGTTTGTTCTATTTTTTCAACCTCAATATATACAATTTGAGGTTAATTTTTGTTAACAAATGTTTATTTGTCCAACCTTGGTTTTTAATCCATTCTCTTTCATTGTAAACAAACCTTTTTCTTTCAAATTATAAATTTTTTTCATTTATCTTCTTAGATTTACATTTTTTTTTCTTACGTTTATAATGTTTTCATGAACCTTTAATACGTTTTCTGATTGGCAGTTTTTTGTTTGTTGACATTTTTCTCTTTATACTTTAATCCTTTTTTTATATTGTTTATAAAAATTGACATAATAATTGTTTGTTTTCAGGCAGCGGGAATAGTAGTTGACATGATAAAGTACAAAAAAATGGCTGGTCGAGCTGTTCTCCTAGCCGGTCCTCCAGGTACTGGAAAAACAGCAATAGCTCTAGCGATAGCTCAGGAGCTTGGCAACAAAGTTCCCTTCTGCCCCATGGTGGGATCTGAGGTATACTCCTCTGAGATCAAAAAGACCGAAGTACTGATGGAAAATTTCCGGCGTGCCATCGGGCTGAGGATAAAGGAAACAAAGGAAGTCTATGAGGGCGAGGTGACGGAGCTCACCCCGGTGGAGACCGAGAACCCAATGGGAGGCTACGGCAAGACGATCTCTCACGTCATCATCGGACTGAAAACGGCCAAGGGTACAAAACAACTGAAACTCGATCCTTCGATCTACGAGTCGCTGCAGAAGGAGAAGGTTGAGCCAGGTGACGTGATCTACATCGAGGCGAACAGTGGCGCCGTGAAGAGGCAGGGCAGGAGCGACAACTTTGCAACAGAATTCGACCTGGAGGCCGAGGAGTATGTGCCACTGCCTAAGGGCGATGTACACAAGAAAAAGGAGGTCATCCAGGACGTGACCTTGCACGATCTGGATGCGGCCAACGCAAGACCACAGGGCGGACAGGATGTCATGTCCATGATGGGACAGCTGATGAAGCCAAAGAAGACCGAGATCACCGGTACCTCTTTTAAGATTATACAATAGAAGTTTTTATTTGTTATTGATAGAGAAACAAAATTCAGATTTATGAAGTGTTTTTTATCAGCTTGTAATTCATTGTGTTTGATTTTCAGATAAATTAAGGAAAGAGATCAATAAAGTGGTAAACAAATACATTGACCAAGGCATCGCAGAATTGGTGCCAGGAGTGTTGTTTATTGACGAGGTGCACATGCTGGACATCGAGACTTTCACATACCTCCACAGAGCTCTTGAGAGCGCCATCGCGCCGATAGTTATTTTTGCGACTAACAGGGGGCGCTGTGTGATCAGAGGAACAGAGGACGTGGTGTCGCCGCACGGGATCCCGCTTGATCTGCTTAATAGGCTGTTGATAATAAAGACCCTGCCCTATTCAAAAGCTGAGATTGAGCAAATCATCAAGCTGAGGGCGAACACAGAGGGACTGCAGATTGAGAACGACGCCCTCTCGACATTGGGAGAACTCGGGACCAAGACGACTTTGAGGTACGTCGTGCAGCTGCTCACCCCCGCTGCTTTGACCGCCAAAGTTAACGAGAGGACGACCATCAAGAAGGAGGACATTGAGGAGGTCAAGGCTCTGTTCCTCGACGCGAAATCCTCGGCCCTGATCCTCTCGCAGAATAAGGACAAATTTATGCAGTAGTTTAAGATCGAGTCACTTTAGTTTTATATTTTTTTTGCAATAAAGGTCGTATGAGTTGAAAAAGTTGTATTTTTTTATACATCTCGACTGTCGAAAGACATAAGAAATCATGTCAGTATTTCGTATTTAAACATTATAAAAGAAACCCCGTTTCGCAACACCATCTTGAGGAATTTTTGCGGAGAATTTTCCAATAGTCAGTTGTTTAATCGTCGCTTTTTAATTGCCGCCATATAAATATAATCAATTATACAATCACATTATTCACATGTATAATGTATTTTTCTTTAAATAAATGCATGAATTAAAATTGTGATACAGAACATGATCCATCAACCGAAAAAATAAAATCACTAGATAACATTATTTTGTTTAATTGATCACCGTCGATGCAATGCAGCTGCACCAACTTTATTGATATATATCCTAACATGGCCGATTCCATCCGATTAGATTTTTAATATAGCCTTAATATCGACAACTCGCGACCGAATTTCGGGCTGGTTGTCTTTGTGCAGTTCCGGGAGGTGCTCCTGGAACACGCTTTTTACTTTGTTGAAGAGTTCCTCGTTTTGCACGTTCTGCATCTTTCGCAGCAGAGTTATTATCATGTTTAGAGCTTCTTTTCTTATTCGAGTGTATTTTGAGATTCCTAAGAAAACAGAAAGATAAGAGGCAGTTTAAGAATTGTTTCCTAAAATTTAAATTATAATCTACAACAAAATTTAAATTTGTTTACCAATCGAAAGTCTAAGAACTTTTTCTAAAGGTTCCAAGATTGATCTCAAAGTGTTCCTATCTGATTCAGACATCTCCTCGGGTTTAATTTCCAACAGGATAAGTTTTTCAACATAGAGATTCAGGGTGGTTAAAATTGTAACCTGGATAGTCCTGATGCTATTCGGTAATGTGTCATGGCAGTATGTGATGAATTCTAAACAATACTTGTCTGTAAAATGAGAATTAAAAATGAGTACCAATGTTTAAATTTTATCATCTGTTTGGATTTGTTAACTCTGCTTTCAAATCTGAACCTTGAGTCGGTTTGCACTTAGGCCAGGCTTTTCCTAGGGCTTCGTAGACCGCTTCCTGGAGCTTAATTTTGTCCTCTCTCTTCTTTGTCGTTTCCTGCGAACTCGTACCTTCATCGTCGCTATCTTTATTTGATAACTGAAGACCAAAACCGTAAATTTTTGTTTAATTGTTTTAAACAACATTTTTAATTTTAAAAGTCAACTTTTTTAAAGACTGCTTACTTTTGAAAATATATTTTGAGCTATCTCGTATACTTGGGTGAACCTATCGACGTTCAGTTCATGAAGAACATCTGAAAAAGCTTTGAGAGCAAACCGACGGTACTCCGTTGCCTCCTTTTTGCTCTCTTTGTACAAAGCTTCGACAATAAGTTCAGTTAGAGCTGGATCATTTTTTAGCATCTCTCTACAGATACAAAATATTAAAAAATCTTGCAATTTAACAAAAAATAATTAATAGAAATGTCATTTTTATTTTGAGACGCACTTGCTATTGCATGCCAGACTAGAGATCGCCAATAAAAGTCTCTCTTTTCCCTTCCAAGTTCTCCCCTGCAGTCCACTGGTCAAAATTTGTAACAATTTTTTTCTCTTCTCTTCATCCACATCTGCCCCCAGCCTTTGCGCGACTGTAGCAATTGCGTTGGCAGCCTGAGCCTTGGTAGTCCAAGACGCAGACTCCAAAGCTTTACTTGACTTTTCAATAATTTCGTCCAAATTCTGTCTGATACCCAATTCCGTTCCTGGAGCAATCTCTGACCAGAGTTCTTCCCAAAATTTGACATACTCTTCATTTTCTAAAAGAAAAAAAAATTAATATCGATATGTTGAGATTTTGTTCATATTTTCTCTTTTTTTGTTTAATTTTACCTGGTACTTTTTCTACATGCATGGCGAAAAATACAAGTGGTATCACTATATTGGCGAAGTTTTTTAGTTTTTCATGGTTATGATTGTTCATCGAGTGAAGACAATGTCCAATAGAAAGCCTTTGTGAATCATCTAAAAGTAAAACAATTTTGAAATCTAGAAGCCATCTAGAGAGTTTTCGAATTTGCAAAAAAAGAACCTCACCTTCACGAGTCATATACCAGTCGTCCAGGGTGGTTAAAAGCTTTTCAATACTGGAATCTTTTGCATACCCTATTAGGTGACCTAAAGACGTGGCATTACTCTTCCTGATCAACGGATTTCTATCGTTCAATCCCATTGACAAAACCGAAATAAGTTTACCTAAAATGAAAAATCAAAAATTCAACATATAACGAAAATCAACCATTCCAAAAAATTGTCCCATAAAGTAATCAAGAAAATAACCAGCGTAGGGTTGCAGTTCCAATTTCATATGGCCACACAGCAAGACCAAAAACCTCCCACAAGCCAGCTTCGTACCGACATTAACACTGGACTTCAAAAGATCGAGGATCTTAGGCAAAAGTTCCTTCAGGGCTTCCGCGTCGATATACTGGATGCATTTTGAGATGGTGTCCGTGGCGAAGTGCTCGACAGATGTCGCCCCGAAAAGGGCATCGAAGACTGTGGTGTTGAGATTTTCCAGCTCACCTGTAGCCATCAGGAGGGCTGGGATGAGGGTGACTAAGGACGGTTTCAGAAGGTTCCCTGCCGAAGACAACAGCTGAGAAACCGTCTGTAGAGAAAGGAGTCGGACTGTAGTAACAGTGTGCTTGATGCCGATATCCAGAAACACAGGCAGGATCGCTTGCAGAACTTTCTCCCCTGCTTTTCCGTTCGTGGAATCGCAGTGACGGACGCAGATCTGAAAAATTATATCAAAGTTGAATAAATCCATCTACAATATATAGCCCATCGATAAAGAACTTGTTTTGCCCGACCTTTCCCAAAATTTTAGCTGTTCCAGTAGCAGCGGCTCTGGTACGCTCATGGATATCATCCATGACCCGGAAAAGTTCCTTCCACAATTTAGGACCGTACTCTGCCAGATCATAGGGCGCGCTTGATTTCAGAAAATCGTTCAGAGCACTGCAACAGCTGTACCGAACTCGCCACTGGGGGTTTACTAGGTTTGCCGTCACGTCGTCAAGGATTTGTTTGTGGTACTGCTCGACCTAACAGAATAAAATTTACAATTCAGTCTCGATGCAGAAAAGATCACTTTTTGCGTTTTAAGAATACAATTTTGATACGAACAGCTGAGGTTGTGGAGGGAACCACGGCGTGCCAGATGTTGGCCATACTCTGCTGCGTTTTTGGTGTAGGATCGAACTGTAACCTGTACAATTTTGGTACGATCACGGGAAGTAGCTTGTTGAGTTCTTCCTTGGCCAGGTGAGCGATCGCGGAAAACCCGAAAGCTGCGCCTTTCTTTGATGTCCAAATGGCATTGTGGTTGGCCAAGTGAAGAAACTTGTAGATCAGTTCTGGCTTGTTCAAGTCGGAAGCCAGGGAACAGATATCGCGATAAGTTGAAATCCCTCCTCTAAAAACCAAAATTACTCAAAATGAAATTTTCATAACAAAATAAAAGCGAACGATTTTAAGATGTATTTTTGTCTAGTGGATTTCAAAACGGATGAAATACCCCGTGGGAGTTTTCCCCATCTGGTTGTCGTCGAAAAGTTTTGTGTCAGCTGTGACTTTGTTGACGCTTCGTTTGCCATGTATAAGTTGGGATGTCATACTTTCTACCAGACTTTTTCGTTCCTCGCCTGAACTTGCTTCGTAGACCAGATACAACCCTTTTGAAGCTACATCTTGAACGATATCTATAAAAACAAAAGAACAAGTTTATAAAAATAATTCTTTTATTTCATTTTTTAAATTTTTTATTCAAAGTTTAGATTACCGCTGCTCTCCGAGAGAAAATCCATAAAAGCATTCTGTATGGCTGACATTTTGTTCATTACGTATTCTCTCTTCGAGTTGTGTTTCACCAGAGCCAGAAGCCAAATGCAAACGGCCTAAAGATGCAATTTTAATTGGTTAATTTCATATCAATGTTCATAATTAATTAATATATATTTGTTCGATTTTGAGACCTGTCTAGAGTTCGGATGAGGTTTCTTGGCAAGTTCGAGCAAATTATCAAGAACGAAAGCTAATAACTCGTGACACTGCTGTGAGTAGGGGATCTGATGTTCGTCTGGAAGGGTCATCCAAGAATCCCTGGCTTCAGGTGAAGAAACTCCCTGGACACAGCAAACCAGGGCTTCTCCAATTGTCAGATGAACGTCCACGTCTTTTGTCTGAAAACAAAATAAAGTTATTCAGAACTCTTTTTTTATTGTTTTCTTTAGTTTCTATGTTTAATTTTAAAATTACTTCGTCTGCTTTTTTTATAAAATTTTCAGCAATCTCCTTCGTAAAGGGAAAATTTTCTCCGATGCATAAAAATCCTAAGGTCATGGCAGCTCTTTCTTTTACCTAAAAAACCAAGATAAATTCAATTAAAAATCTGCAGATAATTAAATTGAATGCTAATCTTTTGATAATCGTTAATTGAATTTCAACGTTTTAATTGAATGAACCAAAAGGAAACATATTTTGTGAATTTTGCAAGTTATTTGTTTACTTTTGAGTTGGCTTTGGAGTCTCCCAAGAGAGAGAAGAGCTTTGTCATAACACTTTTCTTGCTCGTTTGATCGGGAGATTCGCTTTCATCAGTCAGAGGTAGAGAATAAGTTTTCCCAATCAATCCCAAACTTTGAATAACTGCATTGATAAGCATTGCATTTTTGTCGTTGAAAAATGAACCTGAAAAAATTGGGAAAAAAATAGAAAAAGGAACTTGCAATAAATACATTACCTCGAAACTATGATTTTTCTTCATCTAAAATTTTCAACTTGTCCAACTTACAAATTGTCTCAATCACATTCGTATAAACGTTCCACTTCCTCATCTCTGCGCCCTGTTTCTTTTTAATCGTGAGCTTTCGTTCCATGGTGTGGGAGAGGGCCAGCAGAGCTCCGTGCTGGGTTTCAAGACTCTTCCCACTCTTAGTCAAAGACACGATCTCGTTGATTTTTTGTTCGAAATCATCTTCAGCTCCCCAGGCAACGGTCATGGCGTAAATTTTTGCACAGGGTTCGCGAACTTTTTCTTTCGTCGAGGACAAAAGCGACCGGAGCCAAGGAAGTTCTTTTGTGTGTCTCTCTACCATGTGATGAGGAATAGTTCCTATAACTTCCAAAAGTGCATCTAAAGAGACTTGATCTGAAAAAAAGAATCAATATCAAATTTATATTAATTTAAATTTAATTAACATGAAAATTTTAATGTCTGAAAGTACCAGAGCCTGAAGTGGCATGAGCCAATTGCACAACCAGATCCAAATACTCATTCAGACAATCAGAATTCGTTTTGTAAAGGTTGTCCAGGTATCTCCCGATGACAGGTGTGAATTTGCAGGGATGTTGCATCGTTGTTGCCTCGCTCATGCTAATCCCTGCACTTTTTGATAGACAGAGTCTCAGATAGGTAATCATCTGGAAAAACAAAATGACATATTTGTATATAACTATTATCTTAAGTTTAAAATAATTGTTTTGCGTTTTCTACTCACCTCAGTAAAAACGCTGATTTCATAAGGGATGATTTTTTTATCAGTTTTACTTTCTTTGACAGAATCCATCTTGTCCTGAACTTTTTTATGGAGGTATAAAACCATATCGGTGAAGTCCGGAAAAGCAATGTCTTTCATGTCGCTCTTGTCGCGCTCATTTTTGTAGCACGTGCCATACAGAGCCTTTAGCGCCTCGTTTTTGACCTCCTGCTTTGAGTCGATGCAGGCCAAGAGCAACAGATACCGGGATGATACGTCGTTCGAAGGGAAAACTGTTGCTACATAGTGCACAGCCACGTATCTTAACAGAAAAACATCAAATTCCCATTTGTTATAACCATAAGACCATTTTTTTCATAAGAATTTTAAATCGCCGATGTTAAATTGACCATATTTTGTTGTTACCTTGCACTAGATTCCCCAGCTTCAATGTGACAAGAAAGTAACGCGTTCATCATCGTCATTTCATTTTTATCCTCAGCTTTTAAAACAAAGGAAGTTGTCATACACATCAGGGCGTCTTTGACTGTACTCCGAAGATCTCCTTCAGACTGAAATGAGAAAGAAAATTGTTACAATTTTGTAATATAAACAAGACAAAAAAGACAAAAAAGAAAATTAAAAATTAAAAATGTGTTTGGTACCGAAGTTAAAGTTTCGAAAAACTTTTGTAAGATGCTCAGATCATTATTGACGAGAGTTGGGATTCTCTGACCAAGATGTCCGATGATAGTGTATGCCATTGGTCGCAAACTCTGGTCGCCTTCTCCGATCAGTTTCATCATTCCATTTAAGATGACGCCGGCGAAACGAGATAGACGAGTTAAACTGCATCTGTTAAGAAAAAGTTTTTCAACAAAAGAAAACCAATAGAATAGTTCAAAAATAATAATTTTGCAAAGACTGACTGTTGGACAATGTTCAAAGTGAATTTCAGAGCCAAGGATTGCAATTTTAACGTTGTCATTTTTCCGTAAAGACTTTCAAAAACCACCTGTAAAAGTAAAGGTTTTCAAATTAAAACTATGAAAAAGATGAACAACAAAAATCTATCTTTTTAAGTAAGTTGTTCAGTACTTGGATGCAAGCAGGAATGATGAATCCAGCATTAGAAACTTTTAGAAGGTACTGCATTATTTTGAGTCGATGATAAAGATCGATTGGCAGTTTTTTCATCTCTTGTTTTACATCTTTTTGGGTGGTTCCCAGGAAGAGACAATAAAGTGGCGCTGCTACTTGGGCTGAGGACCAATCCACCGAACTATGAAAGCAAAAAGGCAAGAGAAACTAAAATTAAAATTTTGAAACGATGTCTGAACTAAGAAAGTAAAATATAAAAAAATTAATATGAAAGGGAATAAATAAAAAAATTGCACCTGACAATTTTTTTCAGTTCTGCATTGGCAAGATTAGCAACACTGAATTTTGTATCGGAGGCTGCGATTATGAGGTGGATAAGAATCTCGGATTCAGAATAGAATCCACCACTTAGAAATTTCACGATACCAAGTTTGGTTTTCTCCTGATCCTCAGCACTGCGAGGATGCTCGCACATGGTTCTTTTGAACTCGTACTGGCTGAATCCCGGTGGTGTTGGGATCTGGTTCCAGTCTATTGGCCTGTCGTATTGTTCTGCCACCGTTGCTATGCTCCTAAAAATTAAAAAATAATAAAAAGGGAATATTACAATTTCAGGAATAGAAAATCATTTTAAATTTTCAAGGTAATTAAATAAATATAGTAATTAAATTTAAATTAAGAAAGTACCCATAATTAATCAGAAGATTATTCAGCATAAAAGTGGAGAGTAGTTTTGCGACATAAGGTTTATCTTTGAGACCGAGTAGAGAGTCTCTTTTATCAGGATCTGCTGGTATTTTGACATGTCCTAAAGCCGGCATAATTATGAACATTAAACTGCAAAGAAAAAGAAACACAAATAAAATTACAAATGGAAAGTATCATTGTTCTGAAAGTCAGAAAAATGTTTACCTATCCTGATGAGATTGTGGTTTTCCCTCTACAGCATTCAAAACACTTGGGATTAGCTCAGCCTGTTTGGCAATGTCCATTCTTGGATATCCCATTTTAATATAAATTATAGTAAAATTCTGCAAATCAAATAAACTTTGAAATTGACAACTTCTTGTATCATAGTTTTTTATTATGACATTTGTTATGAAAAGGAAAATGAAATCGAACAGTGACAAATGAACTGGCAGCAGGATCCTGGTACTGTAAAAGAAGAGCCTCTACGGGCAACTGCACTTTTGGTCTGCTTTTCAATCTTTTGTTGATGTGTATCAAAAGCTCCATGACTTTCTTTCTGACACCTTCCTGGGTGCTGGAAAGTTTCAACAAAACTGGTGGTAAAAATTTGCCCACTGCTGCCTGTAGCTGGTCGTCCATCTCCGCTGATCCCAATCGAAGGAAAACTCTCTCGAGCAAAACTAAAAACGAAACAAACATGAGAAAAATTGACGTTTGCTTAACCAAATAATTTTTATTTATAGTTTATAAAAAAACATAACCTCCTCTTGTAAAAGTTCAAAAATAGCGAAACAAAGTTTACAATTTTTTATGCAAATTAACATAACCTCACTTTTTTTATTTTCATTCAAATCTCAAGAAGGGTAAACAAAAATTAGTTCGACTCCTATTTTTCCTCAAGTGGAAAGAAAGATGAAGGTTTTGTAAGAAGCTTTTTTTAATTGTTTCCAAAATCTTACCCAGCTCGTCGGTAGCCGTCGCTGCCATTTTGACAATGATCCGACGAAAAATTCCAAAAAATAAAGATCCGGAGCACCCGAGTGTGATGTAATGTCAACAATTGAATCGTCCTTTTTTCTACACGGGCTTTCAACTGTCGAACCAACAAACGCGCCTCTGTAAACTCGGACCGAGAGGATGAGTTGCAAACCTGCACTTTTCCCTTGCTTATTTCACCCAAATGACGTTCCGTCGTTCGATTCGGAAATGACGTTTCACCAACCACGGTGACGAATTTTCAATCATTTTTCGCTCCCGACAATCGTGATTCCGAAAATTCTGATCGAATTTTCTTTTGTTGCATTCAGTTTTATTTTTAAAGAAATTATTTTTATTGAATTGATCATTTTTACTTACCGATGGTCGGTAATGTAGTTTTGTTGATGCTGATTGTTGGTATGGTAGAAATTTTTTTATTACAAAAAAAACAGAATGTAAACAATGGAGAAAGAAACTGAATAGTTTTTGGTTCAGGATTTTCAAAATATTAGATTGATCACAAATTTGGATTTTCTTCAATATTATTTCTTTAATATTTTCTTCAATAGACACGATAAAAATCTTGATGATTTTTTTTATAATTGTGTCATACAATATATTTTTGTAATTGTGTCATACAATATTCACAATCATAAAAACCGGATCAAATTTTATGACACTGTGGTTTTTTATTTTTTGTATTCATGAAATTTGACACTTGAGTTTTTTGTTTTTTGATGATCGAAGTGCGAGTGATAAAATGTAATTATTTTTTGACAAACTCAACAGTTAACAGGACGTATTAAAATTTGTTCAGTCAAATTTTATTTTTTAAGTAAAAGATATGTTTTGCATATTCTCTCATTATTCTCTTATTATATATTTTGTTAAATCAAGGATTATGTAAACCGCATAATAAGTGTTGAGGACAAATTACATCCGCTTATAAAAAAATCATTTGTTCATATAAATTTGATATTTGTATAATTTTTTATTATAAATTTTTTATTCGTTTTCATGTTATACGTAAAAATATTAATTTATTCTTTGATATGACCAAAAACACAATAAAACGAACTTTACCATACGAGATTAGAGAAAATAAGCAAGAAAGAAAACTAGAGAAAGTGCCAAAAAATATGTTCTAATCCTAATTGATTGATAAAATAAAAAAATGAGGAAATCAAAGGTGAATAAAGTTGAAAAGAACTGCGTGTTTTATCATCATTTTGGTGTTATTTTTCTATCGGGATCAATAGTAATTGAAAAGTGAGAAGAAATTTTTATTACAAAGAAAAACGGTCGCGGATAAGTATAAAATCTCGGGCGCGAAGGATATATCTTTGAAAGGTGAGAAGATGATGTTCATATAAAAGCGTCTTGCTTCCTAAGACGAAGATCATTTCGAGCCTAGTCGCTTTTTGAGCTCGATTTCTGTTTTTCAACTGCTTATTTTTCATCCCATCTTGTTAACTCAAGGATTTTAAATAACAAAAACAATGAAGGGTCTGGTATGTAAAAATGTTATTTAACATTTCATCAAAATATATTTTTGTTTTATTTTTTTATTTTTATACTGTCAACAAAATTAGAGCAACTTTTTTTGATGATAAAGATCTGGTTTTATTTTGAAAATAAAAAAAAAATTAAAAGAAATAACAAGTATAACATTTTGAAAAAAATATATTTATATTTTGAGTTCTTTTTTAGTGTTTAATTTTGATCGGGACATTTCTGACGGCTGGAAAAGTATCCTGCAAACGTACTCCCCAGGGTGGACCATTCGTTGAACTCACCAGCGAAGGCATAGTGAAAGAAACAGAAGAGGTCGCACAGGCGCGGGCCGTACACGTCGCAGCTCGCGAGGCCATAGTGAACAAATTGGAAAAGGCGCGACAAGCAGATTCTCAGAGAGGGAGCAAAGATAAAGTGTTGTTCTTAGACAAGATGTCCAAGGAAGTTCCTATAAACCCTCCTCCTGCGTTCAGATCTGTCAAAATGTTGCGCCCTGTCAAAAGGGCGGGCCATCTGAAAACCATCCGAGATGTAAGAAAAAAACGACGTATCCAATTGCGGATCAAAAAGGTCCTAGCTAAGATGGAAAAAGTGAAGAAGGTTTTGCAAAAGCTTCGGATTTTTTAGAAAAAAAAAATCACGCTTTTTAGTTACATCTCATTGCTTTTGTTATTTATTTTTTTAATTTATTTTTGTACTCGCCAACATTTCTGAATGAAAAACATTCTGATATTCAAACTGCGACTAAAATTTAAGGTCGAGTCGGAGCCTCCAGGCGTTGTTAATTACGAGCCAACATTTTACGACGCGCAAAGACAATTGGCCTACGTAGCACCGCCGGTTCCTCTTGTCCAGCATCTGGCGGATTCACCACCGGAAGTGGGACAGCTCCAACGAAAGGTTCTTCTGCGAACTATTCGAAAGCCATGTGGATGCTCATAAAAAGTAAAGCTGTTTAAAACTTTCTAGTATTTGCGAATTTACACTTTTTCATGTACATATTGTTCGAGTAAAAGTACCCTACTTTTGAAATTGTATAAAAGTAATTTTTGACGCAGAATTAAAACCGAAAATCAAATTAGGAGAAAAAAATGCATTTTTGAGATTCATAAAAAGTTGTTGACACTGCGGAAATAAGCAACTCTAAAAATTCGCGAAGGAGTTACGAAACGGTGTTTGATAATAGTAATAAATTATCTAACAGCCGGAATCGAGAGAGGATCCATAAAAGTGAACACCCTTTTCTTGTCGCATTCCGCGTCAGGCTTGGGTGCCCACGTCCTTGTTTCGTGATGTCGATAAGACCCCGCTGACCGGTCATGTACTTAAGCAAAATCCGAATGATAACTTGGCTACAACACCCATTGTGTACCACCTCCGCGAGAGTGAAATTCTCTGCATTATATTGTCGCGAGCTATACTTTAACGAGCTACTTAAAAGCGATCAATTGTAAATAAAATACGGGTTTTAATGTCAACGTTTGACCTACAAATTCCATCAATTCAAAAATTTCGATTCAAATCACCAGATGGCGCTGGGACTTCTTTTTGGGGTAAGTACAAATTTTTGTCGGAACCAAATTTCGAAACTAGGATTTTGTTAATGAAATTTGAACGGAAGGTCTGTGTTTATAAGTACAAAATTTATTGTTGTCCTCATATATGACTTCTACATTTGTATAAATCATTTCTCCCTTTGTTTGCGATAACGAAGCATTTCTTCGGTGTCTTAACTTATTTGCATTATAAAAATTCTATCATTCGTTCTTACACTCGGTCGTACAGCATTTTATTCAGTTACTGTAATGAAAATATACTAATTCAAATCACATCTGAAGCGTTTTTGTATTCATACAAAAACTCGATACAAAAAGAACAAAAAGTTCATTTTTAATGACAGCGTTATCAATGTTACTTGGGTGATAATTTATGCGAAGGCATGTTTCGTGTTAACTGATTGAGATCGGGGAATTGAAAACGCTAGTCCTTTTTATCGACCATTTTATATCACCATCGCTCGGAAGGTGTGAGCAAACAGTGTCAGATGTTAGATACAAAAAATAGTACAAACAATTGCGCCAGACAGATAAATTTATAATTTTACTCGTGAAGTCGATGTAATTTCTTTACAGGTGTCTTTCTCCATTTGAGAGGTCGTAAAATAAATTGGGTAGATTAAGCGAAGTTAATTACGTTGACTATTATTTATTTTTTGTTTTTTTTTCGCTCCATTACCGTTGTTTTATTGTTCGCATAAGAGTAAATCTTTTGTTTCAAATTGTTAAATGTAATTTTAAGATGTAATTTTTAAATGTACAAAATAAAAATGTAAAGAAATTTACATCGGTCTGTATATTCGGGATGAAAAAATATGATCCGTTTTTGTTTTTTCAATAAAGTCTTTAATTAATTTGTAAATGATTAGCCCAGTATGCAATCGTGAGAGGTAGATGTGTGTGATAGCCATGTACAGAAAATAAAAGATGAAAAATCGTTTAGAGCTACAATTTTAAATTTGTTGATAAGTTTATAATTTAATAACTTTCACCGCTGTAACTGCCATCGTTATAATTTTCTTTGTACGATCCATCGTCGAAGTTGTAAACATTATTGTAAGGGTTAAGCGGTGCTGGAGCAGGAGCTGGGCCTACTGGAGCGTGCTGCGACGCAGCATTGTAGAGAGAGAAATGGATCGCCTTCGCTTTTTGCACTTCCGGGGTGTCTACGACTCTTCCGTCCGGCCCAAGAGGCGCTGGAGGACCTCTGCAAATCGAGCACAGAAATCAACAACATCATGTACACTGAGAAAAAAAAAACAGCAAAACTTGCTGAAAAGCGAAAATTGCTTTCTTCATTTCAAGTAGAAATCATTTCAATGTCAAGCGATTTCTGCTCAACTTTTGAGTTGCTTAAACTCAAGTGGGAAGTTCTTTCACCTTGTTAAGCAGAAACTACTTGACAATTTTGAGTTATTTCTGCTGGACCATAAAGCTACTTGTACTGGATGCCATCTACTTTTTTTTAGGTTAAAACAGCATGGCTGTCAAGCAGAATCCACAGTTTTTTTTTCTCAGTGTAGTAAAAATACGGAATTAATTTCTTCTGAAAGTTTTTATTAGTACAATAATGTACTATTGTTTTATCTTCGCTTATCTTCAGATTCCGAAAGTCATCAGTTATCCTATTAGCACATAATATTGAAAAATATTATGCTTATGTCCGCCTAAATAATATTTCTAGAATATTTATATAATTTCAAAAACCTAAATTAATATTTCAGAATTATTATTCAGGTGGACATTAAATGTAACATTTTTTACTATTCTTTAATATCTATTATGTCCGTCTAATATTTGTTGAATATCTTGTGCTTATAGGTTAATCTTGAACTACCTCTTCAAAATGGCGGAAGACGTAAGACAAAATGGCCGATTCTCATCAAAATAACTCATCATTTGGAATTGTTTGAACTATAACAGTTGTAAACTTAAAATCAACTGACGGTTTGATAAATTTTAGACGCAGATATATTCTCTCATACATTTTAACAGTGCATCTGTCCGTGGATATTTGCGTCTACATTCCAGATAACTAAAACTGTCGTGCATTGTAACTTATTCGATCATTAACCAGCGACACCGCAACACTTACCTGTAGTGTGGGTAGTCTCTCGTGTAGGCTGGCCCATTGTGTCCGTAAGGCCCAGGCACGACCGGCGCCAGGCCCTTCCTGGCCGACGCGTCGGCCAGTGCGGCCAAATGCGCCGCTTTCGCCTGGGCGACTTCCGGTGTATCAATTACTCGACCGTCCGGTCCCAAGGGGGCCCCATGGCCGGGCGCGGGGTACCCCGCGTGGGGTCCCGGATACCACTGTGGCGTCGCCATTACCGATGTGATGAACAGTAAAATCTAGAAACAAATCATTTTTCAATTTATCCTCTTACTTATTTTTATTTAAACCTTTTGTTAAAACAAAATGTTTTGTATTTTTATTTTCGCCCGCAAGATGATGAAAAAATTGGTATAATTTTGAACAACGTATACTCACGAGAAAAAACATGATCAAGAAAGAGTTTCGCGCACCCGGCTAAGTTAAAAATGAGCGGCGCGCAACGACGCGATTTGTTTGAGATCTGTAGGGCTGCGTGGCCTGAGTCGCTTAAGGATCTGTCATTTATACAGGTTCGCCACAATCGCTTGTCATCACCCCACCTATTCGGAGACAAACACCACACCCAAGAAGAAAATGCTCTTGTTGTTTCCCTCCCTTCGAGTTAATCCGACGTATCTCAGACAATCTCGCAGATACGACAACCGATTGTGGCAAATATGCGCGACGCCCTTTTTTTTTGCCGAGCGCGCGAATGGGAAAATGAAAAAAAAAATGCTGGTACACGATTTTTCACTTCGGGATAAGTTTAAAAGTTACGAATGACTCAGTGACGAATTTATCATTCATTCGAAGGTTGTAAAAATATCTACATCAAATATAAATTTAAGTTAAATGAAACTTAATTAAACTTAATTAAACAAAGAAAAGAATAGATAGTGATATATAGAAATGAAAACCTTAAAAGATTAAAGTTAATTGAAAATAAACAAAATGAAGAAGAAAAAAAAAAAGAAGTGACAGGACTTTAAGCGCGATGAGTTATTGCATAGGTTGGTTTATGTATAGATCATACGACCAGTCGATTGAAAAACGCATTTTAATATACTTATGATTGATAGACAGCATAGCTGTCTTGTAAAGAGCAAGTGTATTTATGCTGGTAATGAAAATAGCGAAATCACGCTCGTTATCTCACGTCGGCGGGTTGTAAGAATGGTAGTGGATAGATAAATCGAATTTCAACCGACTGGCATTCTCGCATTCAATCGCAGGTTCCGCGTGTGTTCACCTGGTAGCTCGAAACAATTCTTATAGCGTAACGGGATCAATGTCGGGTAATCGTGATGTATTACGATCGCTCAGATAACTGATTGTTCGGCGCTTATATCACGTGAATAAATAATAATCACTTTCCTTCTAATTAGAATTATTTCAAACGACAATTACTTGATAAAAATTTGAATTGATATTTTTGAATTTGCATATATAGGTGAACAAATAATCTAATTAACCGATTTAAATAAAATTGCAATTAAATTGAAAGTATCTTGAAAGTTATTCAATATATCCGAATCTACAGTAACAATTAATAATGAATATATAAATAAATCTATAATAAGTCTATTATAAACATTTGTTTATTTACAAACTTTTCTATGAGAAAGCAATGTCATGCTATTGAGTTTTTGGGTTACCCAATAACCAATTTGTATGCAACATTTCTTTTTTGCGTGCAGAAACGTTTGTAAATAAATGGTCAGCGGTTTACAATACGTCGATTCGTATATATAATTGTGAATAACTTTTATTTTCTAGCTTCTCTTGATTTTACATAATAGTTAAGCTTGTTATTAGTTTCTGTTAAATTGTTTTATATAAGAAAGTTAAATTATGCAATTCGCCTCAGTTTTGCCATGATCGCCATTAGTATCATTTTGTTGAACTAGCCATAGCTCTGCTATTGATATCAATACTTTTTCGTCTGATCCTTTATGTCATAATTAGATAATATTGTTATTATTTCGATCACTTTTCAAATTGAGATGTTAATGCTCCAATAATCACTTTTACAAAATAGCCGCGACCAAAAGAAAAAGAAATTTGAAAGGGTCGTACAGTTTCGTAAGGAAAAAAAATAGAAAGCAAGAAAGCAATTATTACAGTTCATTGTTGTGGAATATTTATATTGTTTTAAATTTTTATATTTTTTAATCATATTTTTTTAAAAAGCAAAAACCAAACGATTTGCAACCTATAAATGTTTTCAAGATTAATGGTTGGGCCAATTAGTTTTATCCATGTGATGGACATTGCTGCCTTTGATATATTATATGGTTTAATTTTAATTCACAAACAGTTGGCGATTATCTATTAAACTTAAAACGTATACTGACTTGCAATATAAATTGTGAATTGTAATTAATGGCAATTAATTAATACAATATATATAAATTTATAATTACAGTTCTACAAAATGAATCATAGTGAGTTCGTCTTTTCACATTGATTTGTGATGAAATTTTGTATAACTGATCTATTTTTAAATTCTTTGTTTTTTTCATTATCCTCTACCAAGATTGGTTGACCCCTCACCTATAGATGATTTGTGACGATAGGTAATTAGCGGATAAAATAAAACAATAAATAATATCAAAAGATCAAAGAACGCGAGGAATGTCGTTTAAAAATGTGCAAAGTGAAATGACAATCTCGTCTATAGATTACAGCATTGAAATAGATCATGATAAGAGTCACGAGATTGTGATGAAATTATAAAAAATTCAAACGTGTCCTGGTTTAATGACCAGTTCAAGTGTACACATAACATTAAAAGTAAAACACCCAGATAAAACCCCGACTAAAGATATATAAAAGAAGAAAAGAAAGGGGATAGAAAGAAGTCATGGTTGTGTAAAAATATATGTCTTTATTCATCGATCATAACACGTATGCATAAAATGTTCAATAGTTGAATAAATCCGTTGACAAATCTCTTTTCCAAAAAGACAAAATTTTATATTCCGCTGTTACGTCAACAGCATGTCATGTTCAGTGCGAAGACAAATGGCTGTCAACATTTCCGCGTCTAAAACTTGTCAGATATTCAATCGTTCACAACCTGTCACGATCCAAAATTTCTTACGCCATCTGTCGGTTGGAATTTCAAAAGTTATTTGTTCATTAAAGATTAGTGGTAAAGTATTAAAACAAAGCTTGATTGAGGTCTGTTTAGAATGAATGGTACGAATGGTGGCCAGCGTCATGGTGTGGCTGATGGTGGCTGACTTTGGAGAGTTCGTCGGCGAACGCGTGGAAGTGCGCGGCCTTGGCGTGGGCTACTTCCGGGGTATCGACGACGCGGCCGTCCTTGCCAAGAGGGGCGGGTGGTCCGTGGTAGCCATGGGGCGCATCGTAGTGCACAGCGTGGTGTCCGTGGTCGCCGCCATGACCTCCGAGGTCACCTCCACCGATGTGGCCACCCAGGTCGCCTCCTTCAAATCCTCCATCGTAACCTCCGCCGTAATGCTTGGCCTTTGACAAAGCTTCGTGGAAGGCGTGGAAGTGCGCTGCTTTTGCGTGTTCTACTTCCGGTGTGTCCACCACTCGGCCATCGTGCGCCAGGGGAGCCGGCGGACCGTGGTAGGAGTGAATTTGGGGAGCGTGGATAATGTGAACTGGCTCGCCCAAGGCGGCTCCCACAACTGATAAAACTGACAGACTGACCTGCAATCATTTTTTTACATTTTAGTATCTTACACCAACCATTAATTATATATATATTAATTATAAATGCATTTTTTATTCAAAATTAAAACTTAAAAGTAGCTGAATTATATTCTAGGATAGTTTGTTAACACATGTTAACAATTTTGGTCACAAAAGATTTGTTAAAAAAAGCTTCGACGCGAGTCGAGATTCATGTTAAGTTATTACATGTACTTGGAACTTAAACATTAAAAATATTAGAGCACTGAACTTTGTCGAATGATAAATTCAATTTAATAACCATGACCAGATTAATTTGAGCTATCAACAAATGTTAAACATTACGTTTTTATTAGTCAGATAAACGATATAATTGTACAAGTAGAATACTAGATGAAAAATAGCAATTATTGTTATTGTTTTATTATATCGTATAATCACAAAGTTATGGGCCGTTACAAGTGGGAGTCATAATGCATACATTTGCAGACACCTCCTGAGTCACACCTTAACGCTTCGGGATTTTGTCTATGATAAATAATAATTACAGTGCTTTCGGTAAAAGTGCTTCGGACCCATAATGTCTACGTATTTAATTGCAGCATGAAATGGCATTTAATTATGGGTCGGAAAATTGATCCATAAAAGGAAGAGATTATTCATTTCGAAGTTGCATTATAACAGGGGTTGGACGATTAGATGGGTTGAGATTATGTTTTTTAAAAAAAGCACACGATTACGTGACACAAAGATGACGATTACAAAATGAAACACATACCCTATATGTTCATACAAATCGCGAAACCATAATGGATAATATACAACATGCGTTATAAAATTTTTTATTTCACTCAAGTATTAGTAAAAAGTTAAACGGTCGGTTTATACTTTTTTTAAGTTATGTAATTGTGGTTATTATGTAAACGTTTGTTTACTTATAACAATGTAGAGAAAACAATTTCACGTTAGATCATCTTATATATTTTATATTGTATTTTGAAAAGATACGAATGGTGCGGGGGTTAAACTTTATGTTCGTTTTTAGGAGGTTCGAGGGTTCAAATCCTCTTGGACAATTTTTTTCGAAATTTTTCTATCTTAATTCCTTTATATTGTGTAAATTAAAAATTATGTCTTGCAAATTTTTTCAAATGTTAACCCTTCATGACCATGTCAAGTTCTAAAATAAAAAATATGAATTCTAAAATGAAAAAAGGTACAAATAACTTGAAAAAAGTTAAATTCAACTAAAAACAAGATATATCACTGAGTTGGTAAAATGCCGAATAAACCACTGGTACAATGTTCACACGATCACTGAAGGGTTAATCAAGTATTCCTCGTTAAAAATCCTCGTTGTAAAAATGTCGTGAATTGTCTACCGAAACACTTTGGTTGCATTTGCAAAAATTGTTACTTGTTTCTTTTTTAACACTGGCGAACAAAACCGTAGGGTTAAACGAAAAGCGGGAGAGTTAGGTTTGGATGAAAAAAAGTGAGATACTCACGAGGAACTTCATGTTCACTGAATCGACCGAAGCGCGTTCTGTAGCTTTTGCGGTGGCTGGGAGCCACCTTATATAGCCCATGAACAATACCGCGGACTCGCGGTTTTTCGCGCTCACTTACGCGGGCCCCGTAATAACGCATGCGCGCGCACGCGAGATCGCATGCGGCGGCGATTTTCGCGCGCGATAACATGCGTCAAAATCGCACGTGTTGGTCGCGCCCTCACCCCTCGTGGTGAAACGGAAATTCGAGCGCGAAAGCGTGCCAGACAAGAACGCCAAGCAGGAAGAAACGCCAAGAGGGGCACGGTTGCAAAGTTGCGCAGGGGAGCGCATTTCAGTGTTCCACTATTGCGTGTTTGGTGGTCAAAATTATATGTGCTTAGGCTCTTTTGTTTGTGTAACCGGAATACATTGCGTTAACAAAACTTGCGGCCTATTAACGATCGTTCTTAATTCTTTTATTTTTTTTTATTCCCTCCCCCCCCCCCACCATTTTTTTTTTCACAAAATATTTAGCGAATCAGGCGAATTGCTTTTTCTTCAAATATGGATTGCCAACTTAAATTCAAGTTTTTTTTTTCAAGTTTTTAAGATTTTTTATACAATTTTGTCAATTCTACATTTCATTTGAGGGGAAAAAACAAAATGTATACGAAATCGTTATATATTTTTTGTGATTTGATAAAAGTCTTCCGTAACACATTCCGTGACTTCCTGTACAAATTTTTGTCGGCTGCAGAAAACGAGATTTGGTCTCGCATAATTAGTGTTAAGCAATTATCTTGTTCCTTTTTACTCCAAAAACCGACAATTTTCTAATTTCGATAATCAATGAATTAATGACAATTTGATTTTTTTTCATTTAAAGTCTATTTGTTTTGGGCTACATAATACTGAATGACTGTTTTTTTGTGTTTCATTTTAGGTTTTATTGAAACAGTCGGTTGGACTGCATGTAACAAGAGCAGACAAGGCACCTCAGGATGGTCATGTTATGTTTTAATAAATAGAACCATTTTAACGACTCCTGTACACGCGCGACTGTTGCACATGTGAAAAGTAGCAAATTGTGCAAGGATCATAAAAGTGAAGCATCACGGTATACCCGAAGCAAAAGCACAATGCATTATTATCAACTTCGATGCAAATAACTTGTAGTAATATTGTCATAAATTTATGTCCGTACAACACTCACTTTGAATTTTTTATTCACTTTGTTTCGGTTCGTTTGCATCACACCTGCGAACTATAAAAAAAATTGGTAGATTTTTTTTCTTTTGGTTTCGTACGGTTTTCACCTATCTCGAAACTTTTTCCCATGTTTAGTTAAAAAAAAAAAGTTGTGTAAAAAACTTATGTAATGTCAATTTCAAATCGATCTTTTAAGTAAATAACTTTATTGGACAAATTAATAAAATTATTTTTTGTTCAGTTGAGATTTATTTAGATATAAAATGTATAATAAATATGTGAGTTTACATAAGTGTCAAAGAAATTCGCATTACATATATGAATAACGGAGAAATGATTTGACCGCTAAATGCAAATGAGTTGCATTTTATATGACGCTATTGGTAATGTCAAGCTGGTACAGTTTTCCTGATTTCATGAAATAATCCTGTTTTGGATGAAACGACATTTATTTCGGGTTAAAAAAGCATTTAATGATGAAAAAAACGTTAAAACGGAAGGAAAGGTTTATTAATTTTATTAATACTTTTTTAGCAAAATTTCATTAGTAATTTCATAGATTACAATTTTATGTACCTCTTTATTATAAAAGTGTAATAAAATAGATAAAAATTAACTCGTTTTTATTACAAGAATCAATTGAATTACGTTTTTTGATTAATAATACGAGTAAAGTTTCTTAATAACTCACACTTTTTCAACCTTATTGCGCGTTAATTACAGCACGTAATTTAATTCATGTGGTTCAAAGCGCTTTATTGTCGGATAATAAAAATTTGTCAGACAAACAAAATTACTCGACACTTAGATTACGCGATAAATAATTGCATTTTCCACGCTGTTTTTGTTTCTCCGGTATGCATATAAAATTGAAATCAATGAGAAATTTCATCGTCTTGGTGACCGCATGACCTTGAATTACGACATTGTGGCTTAGAAGGAAATCGCGACAAATTGTACATGAAGAAATGAACAAAGCTGGACGACAGTGTTTCGGCATTATTTTTTCAAAAAATTTTCATTATTTCTACAAGATTATACAATCTCATATATAATTTGAAAATAAATTTGTTATAAATAAATACAAATGAATCAAAATGAATTTTGAATATTGATTAACAAATCTTCAATTTTTTTATTTGTTTGAACTTCATAATAAATTGTTGACAATCAAAATTTGATAATAACTGTTAACTGTAAAGATAAAACTTTCAAGATAGAGTTTATCTTGACTGTGAAAACGGGCTTAAAAAAAATTCAAATTCGACATTAATAAAAGATTGGTCGTGGGCTATCGATGGTACGAATAAGTCTGGAATCGCAATAATAGCGGCAAGAATTCCGTGACGCGTAACGTGCGGACTGGCCCAAGCGTGGCACGATTCATAAGAATGTTGCTTCGTAATAGCGATTTGCGAAATATGAGATGGGCGGGTGCGCTGCGCCCAGCCAAAGATTATATACTAATTAAAAGAGGTCGCTGAATAAGGGCGCGTAACGATTGCAGTTTCTATGCTGGAATCGCGTGGAATACTAACGCCTATTGTTATGTGTATTTTCAAGTTTCGATTTCTTTTTGCATGCACGAAAATTGCGATGGATCGATCTTTCTTCATTCCACTGTTTAGATATTTTCTTTTCCAATCCTCTTTCGATACTTTCGACACTAAACATATCCGCTAACACTTTTATCATTAAAATTATTAACGCACATGCAAGAATTGCACATCTTTTGCAAATAAAATCTAAAAAATATCATTAGCGATCTTCCATTTTTTTTTTATTTTCTAGGGAATTCGTAACTTTTTGGTATCATTAGTAATTTCTAGGGAAATTCAAACCATAACATTGTTGGTAATACTGTCAACTTCTACGGAATTTTTATGTAAATATTGGTATCACTGTGATTGTCTAAAATACAATTAATTTAAAAACACTTAATTTAAAACTCTTAAGATTTCATTAAATTCTGACATCACTATCTTGGTCAACGAATATAAACTCAAAAAAATTTATTGAAAAAAGTGAAAATGTAGTTTGTTCAACAATTTGATAGACCGTAAAACAATGTTTACACGCCGAAATTCACAGCATATTTGCAAGTAATTTTAAAACGAATAAAAATAATGGAATTTGTCCCCGGAGTGGGACAGGTTATTCATAAAAAAATGTTGTTCTAAATAACTCCGTAAGAAAAGTTATGTTCACCCGCAATCGCGCGCGAAAATGTTTTTATTATGGCGGCAAAAAGTGGAACCAGGTGTTGTCGTAACTGTCATTTTTTTCGGCTCAGACTGGAGAACAAATTTTATTACATTCACTTGATTAATATTGGTCAATTGTTCTTGTCGCAATTGCACCGCCACTTCCTCGTGGCGCGTATCAATTTACTTGCGCGGTCATTGCGTTATTGCCCGCTTTGTCATCGTATTTATCGTAAAAGTATCGGTGACCTTGAGTTACGATCGTAACTAATCAAGTAAACACAACGGGAGGGAGGAATAACCGCGGCAAAAGCGAGCAAAAGTTGTCGTTTCTCTTGGCGTGAAAATTGCCGAATCGATGATTCCGTCAACTTAGTCGGGGATTATTGTGAAAGCAAGTTTCACCTATATAAACCACCAAAATGAGATTAACATGATCATTCGAATCGATAAGCCTGCCAATTGCTCATTCAGCAGGATGAAGTACCTCGTGAGTGTAACCAATTTTTAGGTTAAGTTTTGTGATAGTGCTCAAAAACAACTAGTGATTGGATATACATAATTTCTCATTCGAGTTAAACATTTGCAGTGTAAAGAAAATCATTTTTCATTCATTCCTTCACTCACAATTGTGACCCAAACTTTCCAAGTGGACGAAACCTAATGATTTAGGTTAGAAAATTGTGCTTTTTCATATTCTGATACATCTAAATCTCCAGATCACTATCTTTGGCGTCTCCGCACTCGCTTCGGCCTTCCCTCAATATTCCTACGACGATGCTCCGATCTACAAAGGACCCCCTGCGCCTCTAGGACACGACGGTCGGGTCATCGACACGCCGGAAGTCGCTGCGGCCAAAGCTGTTCACTTTGCCGCTTACGAAAAGGTTGCCAGTCAGTTGCCATACTCCGACGAACCGGAGTACATTGAAGAAGAAGGTGTTGGCTCTAGAGAAGCTTCGCCTTACACTTCTGGATCGTATTCTTCGCCTTCCAAGTTTAGCAATCATGTCCTCCATGATTATTCACTTTACGATGGACCTGCAGCTCCTCTCAATCACGATGTAGGATTTTAAAATGTTTAACCAATTTTTTAAATTTCTTTCGTTTTATTATCAATATAAATTATATCATTGTCAGTGTTTAAATGGGTTTGACGTTTCAGGGTCGAGTGCTTGACACACCGGAAGTAGCCCAAGCAAAGGCCGCTCACTTCGCGGCATACAATCAGGCAGCGTCTGGTTTTTATCATCAAGGGGTGCAACCTGCCGCCCAAACTCCATACGTAGCAAATCTTGGTCATCATAAGTACGCGCCTCTGGCTCACGATGGCCGAGTGATCGACACACCGGAAGTCGCGCATGCCAAAGCCGCTCACCTTGCCGCACATGCCAAGGCACTTTCTCAGGCACGAGAACCTGCCCATTATAACAATTATTACTAAACCCTCCGTTGTATTGTCTAAATTTAGGAGAACTAATTCTTACTGTTGAATTTTCGTTGTTATACAAAAATGACTGATCAGGAAACGCAACGTTGTTAACTAATGTTTAAGTTACTCTTTTGTACATAAAATGTAGAACAATTTAAAAACGTATGAGTTTTTTTTTTTTTTGGTACTTTATCATTGTCACCATATTTCTTGTTTTGTTAGTTATTAATTTCTTAGTTTTGTTTTACAAACCATAAATGAATTTTTTTAAGTTAGCGTTAAAAAAATTGACACCAGGTACTTTATTGCTAACAAAAACATAAACGTGCCAAAAGTATGCGATCATACACGTCATACTTTCATTTCCGAAATTTTTTTTCCCGCCGATATGTGGGTCAGAAATAAATGCTCCTCGGTGCGTACAATGCGAAACGATTATCAGCCGATTTTCTTCGTGTCTCTATAACAGTGTCGATTTTACATAGCTCGTTACATAAGAGATTATTACAGCACCCTGCTAATAGCGTGTAAATTTGTAATGCACTCATTATATTGTAACAGCTGCATCAGATTTCGGTTTGCATTAGAATACATCATCATAAAATGAGTTATGAACAATATACCGGACAGAACCTGAGGTCATTTTTTTGATCCGGAGATAATTCCTATTGATTTATGATGGATATGATACTTCAGTTAATTTGACTGATAAAAGTGAAATTTTATAATTACCCCATAAAGTTCACAATTTATTTAAAAGTCGAAATTTTTTAAAAAATTGTTTAGTTGTTTTTCAATAAAAGTTGATTCTAAGTTTAATTAAGCTGAATTAATTTTTGGGGGAATTTCGTACCCGAGATTTACAATACTGTTGATTTCTAGGGATTTCTAGATCCACCTTACCCAAGTAAATAGATTTACTAGATTTGCAAGAAAAATAACTGTGTTTCGTAATAAATAAACATCATCAATGCAATTGACATTTTCGGGACGATTTCGCAAGTTTGACGCAGTTTGACGTCATAAATTATCAAATTTGATCATTTAATTAATTAATTGAACATAATTGACATAGTTTGACGAGATTTCTGAATCCAAAATGGTGGACTTTAATCGCCATTTGTTGTTTCTTTAATTTTGTAATTTTACCTCTTCTGTCAATATGTTTGCCTGATACGTTGTGAGACAATTTTACAAGTTTGACACAATTTTCGAGACTCCTAAGTCCAAAATGGAGGAAGTTGATCAGCGCCATTTGTTGTTTTCTTAATTTTGAATTAACTCTTCTGTCAACATGTTTGTTTGCCTTATACTTTGTCGGGACGATTTTGCAGTTTGACGCAATTTCACGAGAATCCTAAGTCCAAAATGGCGGAATTTTACAGCGCCATTTGTTGTTTCCTTAATTTTGAATTAACTCTTCTGTCAACATGTTTGTTTGCCTTATACTTTGTCGGGACGATTTTGCAGTTTGACGCAATTTCACGAGACTTCAGAATCCAAAATGGTGGGCTTTCACGAGCGCCATTTGTTATTTCTATATTTTGATATTTTACCTCTTTAGTCAACATGTTTGTCTAATACTGTTTCGTATTATCTATCCTCGAAACGAGAATCATCCCGAAAAAGCAGAAAAGTATTAGGCAAATATGTTAGTTACAGAGGTAGTTGTCACTTAGGACCCCGAAGTCCGGTAAAATAAGCAATAATCCCGGAAAAAGTATTAGACGAACATGTTGACTAAAGAGGTAAAATATCAAAATAAAGACATAACAATGGCGCTCGCAAAGCCCACCATTTTGGATTCAGAAGTCTCGTAAAAATGCGTCAAACTTCCAGAATCGTCCCGACAAAGTATAAGGCAAACATGTTGACTGAAGAGGTAAAATTCAAAATTAAAGAAACAACAAATGGCGATTAAAGTCCACCATTTTGGATTCAGAAGTCTCGTAAATTGCGTCAAACTTCGAAAATCGTGTCGACAACGTATTAAGCAGACATATTGACAGAAGAGGTAAAATTCAAAATTAAAGAAACAACAAATGGCGATTAAAATCCACCATTTTGGATTCAGAAGTCTCGTCAAACTATGTCTCAGTCATATTAAATTAATTAATTAAATTATCAAAATTCTAAAAGTCCGCCATATCAGACTCAAAGACCCGATCGAGTAGATAGGGAAAATTGTAGTAAGGGAAATTGGTAATCCATATTTCATGTGGGCGAGGCTTACAAAAAATGGTCGACTTAATAAATATTGGACCATATAATCATAAAACATTTACAATATATGATTATCTATTCTTTACAACTTATTGGTAATCTAAAAAACTCTGTTTACATTTCCACCAAGGACCTTTGATGTTTAGAAAGTAATTTTTTCTTTATCAAAACGTATAAACATTTTAGGTCGGTTCTAAATTTCCGATGCAACATCTTCCATGTCTTCTAAAATGGCGCACCTGTGACTAAAATAACAAAAATAAAACAATATAATTGTTTTATTGGGATCTGACATGTGGGCGGGGCTTAGAAAAAAATGGCAAATAGTTCGATCCAGATGGCGTTTGGTCGATGTCAGATCCTAATAAAACAAACTTTTTGGTAATATGATCCAATATTGATTAAATCGGTCATTTTTCTCTAAGCCCCGCCCAAATGTCAAATCCTAGTAGCGTTGAAAATTTCTGCATAGGTTATCACGCTTATCACCATTGCCACCTAACCTAGATTACATTTTTAGGTGACATTATAAAGACATTTTTTTAATTTGATTAATAGCAATTGCTCTATCATCATTTATTACTGTCTCATTTTGCCGAGTAATTAAGATTTTATCATACACACTTTTCATATCACCTCCATTAACAATAAAAAAAATACCTAATCAATAAAAAACGTGGACGATTGTCCACGTCAACACTTTCAAAGCAACTATAACCTTTCATTTTATTCCACAAACTTAAAAGTCGCAGGTCATGATAGTTAAAAAAAACTAATTCGACCATTTTAATTTTACAGGATGACCTCAACTATTTATTTGGATCGCCGCTCTTGACATTTAATTTGCTCATTGTATTTAAAACATTTTGAAAACGTGGGAAAAGGGGAGATTAAAAAGATAAGACAGGGGACAATGGATAACTTGCAAAATTTGTGATTTAATTTAATTACGATCCAAACAATGAGCGACGATAAATTAATTCGCGACACACCGAGCGCGCAAGTCAAAGGGCCTAAAAATGTAGTCGACCATTCGTGAACGACACGTCATGTGACAGTATAAATAATCAGGCGACGGCAACAGGTATAGTGGTACAATAGGCATTCCTTATATCAATATCCGCCTGTAGCCTCGACACATAGCAACACGCCTCTATTTCTAATATCTTTTTGAATTCATGAATGAACCACGTCGCTCCCTCGTATCGACCATTGTTTCCACCAATTTGTCCGCAACGTCTTTATAGAAATATGACTTTGTACAATTTAAAACGACTAAGTGGACTCCCTTTGTTTTCATCGATTTGCATCACAAATTTTCTATCATCAATTCAAATTTTTTTATTCATATTTTTTTTTTATAAATTTGAAATGTTACAAATTAGCAGCGCTATTCATGGCGAATTTTCAATTTTAACGTTTCATACTATTTGATTTTAGGGACTTTCATAATATGAGCAGTGTTACAAACTTTAGAGTAACTCAAATATTTGGCATTTGATCAGTTGACAGCTCTGTTTCTAGTAACTTAAACAAAATGAAAACTTTGATTTCAGTAATTATAAAATTATTATTTTCAGCTAACTGCTTATCTGTAAACGGAGACAAATATTTATTTTCTTTCGTGTTTGTAAAAATTGGACTATTCAAAAAACGTGATCGCGGTTTTATCTGATCGTTCAAGCGTTGCTTGTTCGTCATAAGCTACGACAGGCGATAAGTATCAAAGCCTATATATCACTTTCGACGGAATCACTTATGCATACGCATAGCGAGTCTATCCGAGTAATTATATCATTCATTAGATCAGTGAAAACTCCTTCGCATTTCAGATACGCGAGGCACGTGATTTTCTTCGGGTGTAATTGCGCGGGTTGAGCAAATCATTTAATGTTACGTCGCACCGAAACGCGATTATTCGTACATTACGTGCTGTTACACCATTATGCTATACTCAACGGCCAAATACCGCCGCGTTCTACGGATTATTAATGATTTATTAATGGCCGACGCTAAAGTTTGATTTATATCCGACCAATTTTCATAGCTGATGTTTAATGTCTTTATTTATAACTTGGACGAAGCTGTAACAACTTTTTTTTTTCGCGTTATACCAATTTTAATAGATAGCATTTTATTTTTATCTCTTAACGTAATTTCATATTAATTCAAATATATATACATATGTAGATTGTTTCTTTGATAAAAATTATTTCAAATAAAACAGAATTTTAATTTGTTTAAGATACATATTTATAATTGTTATTTTTCACGGTTGCGATTCACAATTCGAGTAACCGAAACTTTCGCAAAGATATACCCTTTGGATTTGACAAATGATCAAGATTAGTAGGTATTACTCTTATAAAGATTTGCGAAAGAAAGAAACTGGTGCTCCGTGATCCATGATCGATGAGAACTTGCTACATTGTGGTGATCTATAAAAAATGAAAAATAATGGTGATCTAACTGTTATTACAAGACCGGTCTGAAGATGGAATCAAATTTATTTGTTCTCCTGGTCGAACAACTCCCACAAATCGTGTTATATTATATTTTGAATGGGTGCAATTGTTTGGACTCCTTTATGCAAAATCATGATTGCTAATTGTTAAACTCAGACTTACTTTTAAAATTGAATCAAATATCATAAATGAAATGTCATCTCAAAATAAAAGATATTAAAAATGTAACCTCTGTATCAAAATTTTTTGTTTTGCTTTATTTCATAAAAGTAAAAAAAAGTATAAGAAATCAACGATTCAATTGTTTTAGAAAAAAAAATGAATAAAAAAATTTGAAAGTGTGGGCGAAGAAATTTAAGAATGTGAAAACGCGGTTCCGAGGGCGTTCCGAGGTGTTACGTAAAAATGTAACATTCTTCAATCGAATAATCGATCGGATCCTTTTTTTTTCTTACTTGCCAATAGCGTGTTCGTGGTTTGATTTACGATAGCCGGTCGTTTACGAAATTTACGCAACGGCAAATTATTTATTATTGTCGGTGAAATAGATCGCGTTGTGGATGCACTTGATGAATTCAAAATTTCGCACGCTAATTAGGCGCACGGTTTAAAAACTACGTCTCAAACACGTGCACGCGGCAATTCGTGTGTGATGTAATTGTAAAAACATTGTAATTTAATAATCACTGCGTTCATCGCGTTGCGGCACTCAGGTTTGATAAATAGACTGCGATCGCGGTATCGGTTTCAGCTGTTTTCTAGGCGCTTGCGCTCGAAATAACACAATATATTTCATCAAACAAACTTGTAACTTTTTTTTTAATTAAACACGGGTAAGAAGAATGATTAATTTTCGGGTTTTTTTATTTTATTGCGAAAATTAAAGGTACATTGTTTTCTTGCAGATCAACACTTTGGAATATTCTCTGTACCAATCAGACTGGATGGACATGTTCAGAGACATAATGAACAAAAATTTATTTGCTGAATTGCAATTGCGAATCTCTAACGTAATATTTGTGAATTTATTATTTTATCCTCCAACAATTTGGCAGAAATAAACTTATGCTATGAATTATTATGAACAACCCTTGTTAGACAATTCCCAATCATTTTCAACTAATGTTTAAAATTATGAATTTATGGGCGTTTTTTAAAGATGTACGAATGTATAGACTGAAACATAAGATGATATATTATTAACCCTTAAACGTATATTTATAAACATCGCTTATCTGCTGGTTCACTTTTAGATACGGCATCATCAGGCAATGTTTATATTGAAAACCATCGATTAATACAGTAAAATCCGCAAACTACAGAAATTTTTAGCAACTGTATACGTCTGAGAGTATACTGATTAAGGTGGTTGTATAGTTACAGTAACAAACAAAATGTTATCCTTATTTTGTACTCACTATTTTGTACTATTTTGTACAACTTTGAATCAGAATATCTTGATTTTCAGACACTGAAATAACTTTAAACTTTGCGAAACTTTCAATGTCTCGTTGTCTCATGTCCCTTGTCAAAAACATGCACGTTTGACAATGTACTTAAAAAACACAGATCCAAGATTATAAGAGAATCTCTTTATCTTTATTCGATTTTTAACGTACAAATACTGTGCTAAATGATCCACATGTATTCGATTCATGTCACAGATTAACACACCATACATAATTTCGATTTAAACTCTCTCTACACCGATATCTTTGTCGATAAAAAAAGTGCATTCAAACTAATTGTAGTTGAAACAAACCTTTCCAAAAACGCGAAAAAAATACTGAAAGAAATAAATACGAAACATTGATATCGTACAGCTGGTGATGAGAGAAGGGGGGGAGGGGACATCGAACATCGTATTTCGAAGAAGGTGAGCAGATAAAATGGACAATGTGTAATGTTTAAAGTATAGTAAAAAAACATGGTCCCTCAGTTGTTCACTTCTTTTTCTTTCTGGGTTGCGTTGTGGGCAGGCTTTCTTTGCGTTTGGACGACGGTTTAGTGCCGGTGTTGCCGCCCTTTTTGCGTCTCTCCTGTTTCTCTCTCTCCTCGAGTTCCTGGTTCTCTCGTTCTATGAGAGTGATGAGTGTATTGCAGCGGCGCTGGAGTTCGAGGGCGGTGCGCGACTTGATGAACCAGTCGAATCTGAACTGTGGCGCTGATCGGACAGTGGCCCTCAGCTCCTCGTAAACGTTCTCCTTGTCAAAGCCAAGTTTGTGGAGCATGCAAACGAGGAACCTGTCCTCCTCCTCGGTATAATTTTTACCCTTGTTTGTACCATAGGCTATTCTCAGCTGGTGGAAGGGCGCCCTGTATCGCGCCATCTTTGCATCGAGAGCTTTTTTGATGCCGGCCCTTCGTTGAATCTTGAGTTCGCCCCTCTCGATCTGCGCCATCACCCGGTCGATATCCTGCAGCTCGTGGCAGCGTTCCCAAAACACGGCCGAGTACTCCATTACCTCCTCCGGGCTCTTTCCCTCAACCTCCTTCGCGATGTTTTCAATGTCGTCGCGACCGTACTTCTCGTTGGCTTTGATAAACTGGTTGAAGTCGCGCTTGGTCCAGTTGGTGAAGCCTTGAGTCAGAAGCTTCTCCTTTTCCGTCACCTCCTCGTCCGTGAGAGGTTGCGCGTCGTCAATCTTTCGTTGCTCCTCTTTCTGCACCCTAGTCGCGTCCGAGCCGAGCTCAAGATTCTTCGGCACTTTGTAGCCTACAGTCTGACGGAAATAATAGATCTCCTGGTCGAGCAGTTCGAACAAACGGGGAGGGAAGAACTGAAAGTCCTGAACGATCGGCTGTTTCGGAGGTCGGGGAGCTTTCGGGGCTTTTGGCTCCGAGACCCTCAAAGCTTCTCTGAAGTAAGCGTCTACTGCGTAGTTTGCTTTGCGCTCTCGTTTTGGAGGCTCGATCCAATTGCCTTAAAACAAAAATTCAAAATTATAAATCAATACTACAATTGACAGTATAATTATATTAATTCAATCGTTACAATTTTAACTAACCAATGCCCATCATCTTTTGCTTCTCTCTGTAATCTTGTCCCTCAAACTGATAAACCGAATCGGTCTGAGCATCAACAGTGAAGTTCCTCAGCGTGGACTCGCCCATCGTCTCGAGTTTCTGTTTCATCTCCGCGGTCTTCATCTCGCCCTTCTCGAGGATCGTGTCAATGTCCTCGTCAGTGATGGCGCTGTCTTTCGAAGCGAACACTTCGTTCGCACCGTGACGAATGATGTTGAGCATCTCGTCTTTGTTCAGAGCGTTTTGCTTTGCATCAACAAGTCTTCCCTGCTGGATTACCAACTTGTCCAGTCTCAATTTGACCTCTGCTCTCTCTACGATCTTTTCTTCCACTGTGTTTTCTGTGATGAATCTATAATCATGAAAAATATTAACCAATGAACCTTTTTTGTTTTTATTTTATTTTTTGTTTGTTTGTTTTTTTTTTAAATTTAAAAATTACCTAAACACTCGAACTTGTTTCTGCTGTCCGATTCTGTGAGCTCTGTCCATGGCCTGTAGATCCATCTGCGGATTCCAATCGGAGTCATAAATAATAACAACGTCAGCAGTAGCAAGATTGATACCCAACCCTCCGGCCCTGGTGGACAACATGAAGATAAACTTCTCGCTACCCGGAGCGTTGTACTCGTTGATCTGTCTCTGTCTGTCCTCGTGGGCTGTGTTACCGTCAAGTCTGCAGTACTGAAATCCTCTCCAATAACAATAGTCCTCCAGAATGTCAAGCATCCTTGTCATTTGACTGAAGATGAGCACCCTGCTCTGCTGTTGCTGCAATCTGGGCAGCAGTTTATCAAGGATGACCATCTTGCCGCAGTTGTAGACAAGATGTTCATCAGTGGTAAAGGGCGGTCCCGGCTCGGCACCGTCGAACAGGTACGGGTGGTTGCAGCATTTGCGCAGTTGCATCAAAATGTTCTGCAGTCGCATCTTCTCAATTTTGCCCGCTCCGTTGACGATGTCGATGTCCTTCATCAACACCTTGGTGTACCATTCCCGCTGCATCTTGCTCAGCCCGATGTAAACCTTGAGTTCCTTCTTCGGCTTCAGTCCCTTTTCCACCTCGGATTTCAGTCGTCTGAGGAGGAAGGGCCGCAACACAGCATGCAACCTCTCAACCAGCTGATTGTCGCCGAGGAAACTGTTGGTGTTGAACCAGCTGTCGAAGTCGTCCGAGCTGTTGAACACGTCAGGCAGCAAGAAATTCAAAAGCGACCAAAGCTCGTGGAGGTTGTTCTGCAGCGGCGTCCCGGTTAACAGCAGACGATTCGCGGTCTTGCACTCGCGAAGGATCTCCGACAGTTTGGACTTTTCGTTCTTGAGACGGTGGGCCTCGTCGACGACCATATACCGCCAGTTGAACTTTTTGAACACCCATTTCTCACGGAGCACCATCTCGTACGACGTGACGCAAACGTCCCAGTCACCCGGCAACATCACTTCGCGGATGAACGTGTTGCGAGTGTCCGAGTCGCCGATCAGAAATACCGTCCGCAGGCTTGGACACCACTTGTTGAACTCGTTCATCCAGTTTGCCAGCGTGGTCTTTGGCACCACCACGATGTGCGGCCCGGAGATGTTGCGAAAGTGCTTCATATAACCCAAAAGGGATATCGTTTGCAGGGTTTTACCTAAAAACAAAAATTAAATCGTTTAACCCGTCTGAAACAGTGTTTTTTGAGTGATTTTGTTGAATGTATTTTGTTATTAATTATTTATTATTAAATTACAAGTGATAATCCGAGTTTGATTTACCTAAACCCATCTCGTCGGCTAGAATTCCATTGATGCCATTTTCGTACAGCGAGATCATCCAGTTGAGACCTCTGATCTGGTAATCTCTGAGCTCGCCCGACTTGATGTAATGTGGGGAAGATTCGAAACGAGTGATCACTGCCAAGCTTGCATCTCTACTGCTCTCGGCGAGCAGCTCCTCGTCCTCCTCTTGTTCAGTCTTGCTGTGCCTGTGGTCGGGTTTTGCGTCCACTGGATCTGGCTTCAATTCGGGCTTCGGAGCAGCTTCCGCAGGTTGCTTGCGAGGTCGTCCGGCCTTTGGCTATCAAAACATCAACACAAATGTATGTATAAAATATTTAAAATATACTTTTTGAAAAAAAAATTGTTTTAATATTTTAAAATAATAAATAATAAACAAGAAGGAACGGATGATAACCTTCATAGGACTTTTGTCACGTTGATTGTTAGTCATAAAGTGAGAGAAAATCTCGGTCTGCTTAAGCAGATACTCGAATCGCTTGCTTCGGTCGGTCTCTAGTTTGGTCTCGAAGTCGCCGCCACCTCGCGACGAACCTGTATCTGCGGACGACTCGTTCGAGTTGTCGGCGGCGTCGCCGCCGGCGAACGCGCCGCTTTCCTCCGACTTGGACATGCTTCTTCTCGACTATCAACTCACACGCGAGCCAACGCGACCACTCTGCGATTTACAGTGTGAAATTTAGTCTTCAAAACACAAAACGATATGACGCGCGTGCCCACAGACTCTCTCTTTCTCTGCTAGACCGCCATGTTTCATTTTGTATTGGCGTTGCGCGCGCAACCCGTAACAGGATTCCCAACCACACAATTCCATTCACCTTGTCTTATCATATTTTATATAACAAAAAACACATCCAAGTGAGTTTTTATTGTATGGAAACTTAATCTCTTTTTTAATTATTGTTTAACTTTATATCGCCCTTGAAATTTCCTTGGATTTAATTTTGATCTACGAAATTGCTCTGATCAATGTTATTAGTGTTGCCAACACGATAAAAATGAAAACGAAAAAAAATGAACAAAAAAGCTCACACAATGTTGTTATTGAAGTGGTCTTACTTTGTGGTTTAATGGATAATTAAGTGATGGGGAAATTTTATTTATTTAATTGTCACAGTCAATTTGATTTTCAACTTGATAACAATTGTCGGCTGTTGGAAAAAATATAAAAATAAAAACAAAGTAAGGGACCAACTTAACCTCCACGATTGTGCCTTTTTGTGTCTTTTTTCAACTTGATTGATTTTGTTATATCTGTTTCAGTTTGTTACAGCTGATTATTATGGTGCGAATCTTTAGGTTAGATAACCTATTCTATGAATACTGAAATTAAATTTTTTCCCCGCATAAAAGGTAAATAGAAATTAATTTAATTGGTATTGTTGTAAACATGTTTTTATGTCCTTTATTTTATAGATAATTCAAACTGTAATCAACTATTTGTTTTTGTCTGTACAATTTGTTTAAAATCAAGTTTGTATAATAATTTAAGAATATATTAAAAGATTTGTAAATTGATATTGTATGTTGTTTTATATATAGGTATGAAAAATTAAGTAAAATGAATGCAGGATCAAAAAGTACAGAAGTGACGGAAAAGGAGATAGACGAGATAGCAAAATATTTTATGGTCGATCCATGGAAAAAAAGGACCAACATCTTTATTCCAAGTGTGATGGGCCAGCTTGTCATCAAGTCAAAAGAGGAGAAGATGATTGAATCCACAATGGAAAGTTGTGCCTTCAAAAGTTTGATGAGTTGTGTTTTAGGTAAAAAACTAAAAAAACTTAAAGTCTAAAAATTAATCTTTCTTAACAAATCTTTTCTCATAAGTAATTTTATTTATTTATTTTTCAAGTTGCATTATTTTCTATACTGATTTATTTATCTTGATAATTTTTTAGGATACGGTCTGGGAGCGGCGATTGGTCTGTTCTCCTCAAGTGTAAACCCGAACGTCGCAGCAGTGGAGAAACAACAAACAGCGAGAGAAATTTTTATTGAAATGAAAACGACGACGTTAGGCTATGCAAAAAATTTTGCAGTTATTGGTCTCGTCTTCTCAGGCATCGAGTGCGCCATTGAATCTGTAAAAATTTTATTGAACGCATAAAATAATCTGTTATCTTTATATTTATACTAGCAACTTCTAATTTTCTATTTGTTTAGTATCGCGGCAAAAGTGATTGGAAAAATGGTACATATGCGGGTGGACTGACCGGAGGACTCATAGGATTACGTGGTAAACTAAATTTTATTTCTATAAAAAAAAGAATAAAAATATTGTTTTTGCAAACTATAACACATTTATCATTTTGTTTTTTAAGCTGGAGTAAAGGCAGGAATAGTTGGAGCAGCGGGATTCGCAGCATTTTCAACAGCTATAGATTATTATATGCATAGATAAAATTAATAAATTGAAACGTTTCAAATTAGATGTGTTTAATAAAAATTACCCCTTTAAATCCACGGGTTTTAAGAAAACAATTCAATTGCAAAATTCTTATGAAATTGTATTGCATCATAAAAATAGTACATTCAAACGTTGATATAATACATGTTATTAAAAAATGACTCACAATGTCAAACTCGTAAGTTTTTAAAAAAATTATCTTAAACTAAAACTATGCATAAGTACAAATTTAAAACTAACGTCGAGTTTTGTCGTTTACTTTTTGCATGTGCTCGTTATCTTGTTACTCTCTTGCTCTACTGATTTATAATAAACTTGGCTTAAATCTATACTTGAGTAAAATTGTTCGAAAGTTTCAGGAAGAGATGCAAACCTTTTTTCTTATAAAAACTGTTTTGCGAATGCAAAAATAACCATTCTTATGTTATTACAAAATCTCTTAGTGGAAGTTGGATTGTTTTTCGTGCTTCAGATATGTTGACGTTCAAAATTGTTCGCGCCAAAAATTGTATGAGTAAAAAACACGTTTTTAAAAATGTCTAGTAACTGTAGACCACTATTTCAAAATAAAAGGCACTCTTCGCCTCATGCCTTTTTCAAATACAAACTAATTCGTAAGATGCAGTCTTCTAACAGGAAGTGTGCCTTGCCAAAAATGTTTTGTTTGTTTTCTTCAATTTTAAACCTGTTAAAATAAGCTTTATTATCGATAAAAACAAAATTGTAACGGCACCTGGCAAGAAAAAAAATTTCTATTGTTACAAAATTTACGAAAGGAAGACAGAGGGTTACGATTGCTGTTGCTGAATCTGCGCTTGCATCGCCGCAAGCATTTCCTGCATTCTTCTGAGCTCGGCTTCTTTTTCCTGCAGGATGCGATCCTTGTCCGAGACCACGTTGTTCTTATTGTCATTTTCAACGATGCTAAAATGTCAAACAAAGCGAAATGAGTCCAGGCTATTTTGAAAATCTAAATCACTAGTTTGATAAAATAATTACGTTTGTCGACGAGGTGGAACTGGTGCGCCCTTGGCCAATCTTTCGCTACGATAATTTTCATAGTGAACTTCTTGAGTGACTTCCTGTAAATCTTGCATGTGTGTTCTGTAAAATAAGTATAAAAATGTAATATATATATATAATATAATAATATAACACATACAAAATGTGTATAAAATTTACATGAGCATAGTTCTGAGTTTGATAAAATCGCAATGTTCTGGATTTTCAACTTCGACGATGCCCCAAGGATAGAGGCGACCCCTAACTTTCTTGCCCTTGGTCTCAAGAAGGGTATTCGCACCGCAGACAGCGAATGGCACAGCCTCCTTCAGCTGTCTGACTTGCTCCTTGTAATCCTCGTCCTCGTCGCTATCGCAATCAGGCAGGGGATAAATTTTGATCCCATTGCCCTCAATTTCTTCCATCACTCGTTTCTTTAGATGCAGCACCTCTTTCTTCGTTAGTACATCGGCTTTGGCAATCACTGGCACTATGTTCACTTTGTTGTGCAGTTGTTTCATAAACTCAATGTCCAAGGGCTTCAACCTTCAAGAATTATAAAAAGAATAAGTAAAGAATCTATAAAATAAAGATTTTTATTTTTAGAATTTCTTAAAATCAAGAATTCACGAAACTCCTGATTCAGAAATTAAAAATAGGAATGCCGAAAAACATTTACCCGTGGCCGAGTGGCGAGATGAAATAGAAGCAACAGTGTATTCTATTATCGACAATGTTTCTTCGATTGAGTCCGCTTTCGTCCCGGAGGAACCTCTCAAATTGATCATCGATGTATTCAATGATGGCACGAAAGCTGTCGGTATTGTCGATTGCGTCTCCATAACCAGGGGTGTCCACTACGGTCAGCCGCAGCTTTACACCCCTCTCTTCAATCTCCACAGTTGACGCCTCGAGGCTCACCGTTTGATTTGTTTTTTCAATGGCATCTGGAATCACTCTCTCGGGGTACAGATCCGTTAAGAAAAGACTGTTCACCAAAGTTGATTTTCCAAGCCCGGACTCGCCCACGACCATCAACGTGAACTCAAACCCTTTTTTTACCGATTTTCTATGTACTTGATTCGGTAGGTTAGCAAAACCCACGTACCCAGGAGTTTCCAGACTGGAAAACTGCAAAGTTCACAAAGTACATATAAATATTTTGTATATAGTTTTGTTTATTTCTCTTGCAATTTCACAATTGAATCGTTGCTTGTCGCTGAGTTGACACAAACGTCAACAAAAACTGGATGATTCATAAATATGATGCAAAAGCAAAAGTGATATTGGCTTACTCATGGTTGAAATTTATTTTATTACAAAAAGGAACCAACAAACATTGAACTCAACACTTGTTTATTCAGGCAATCATTTTCTGAAAGTATATTTCAGTTTTGTGTCATATATTAAAATTAAAACTAAAACTAACCTAAGATTCATTGTCAAAACAAAATTGACCTTCAAAAAATTTTTGAATCGAGATTAAAACAAGAGGTAACGTTTGAGATCAGATAAGCAGCAGGTTAGATAATAAATAATACGATAATTACCGATTTGACGCTCTCGCTCGACATTTCGTTGACGGCAGCGGCTGCGTAAGAATGCAAACTAAAGACGTAGCGGTGGCGCGGCGACGCCAAGTGGAATAAAATTGAGACGTGTGACACCGGCGTTTCTTCAACGGCTCGTCATTTCCCCTATTATCAATTAAAAACTACTTATTGTTTTCTCTCAAATATGATAAATTAACGAGCGAAAACAATATCTGACCTAACCTAAAAGTCAGTAATGGTACACTTTGAGTGTCAACTGTAGAATGACAAAAGAGGAGTGAAACACAGCACATATGGAGGGGGGATGGTTTGAGGCGTGGCAATTGTCAAAAGTAACCCTTTTTGTATGCGCGATTTCAGACTTATTTATAATAATAATAAATATAAATGATATGGTTTTAATATTTTTTATTATTATAATTTACTTTACAGTTTTATTCATTGATAGTGTTTGAAACTTTTTGACAAATCTTTGTAAAACATTTTAATTGTAGTTTTCAATTCATTTTGTCACAACTTTTTAGTTCGATACTATGTTAATTACATTTACGGTTGAAAAAAAATAAAACTATTCAAATTTTTCAGAAGCAGAGTACCATTTATTTACATCTATTATAAGTTGATAAAAAGTAATTGAACGCAGTCTAAAGGAAAAGAAAAACTGCGACGATTCATTTTGATACGATCGAATTCAATTGAAAGAGGAAATACAAATTGCGCTGATACGCGGGGACATACAATCACGAACTGTTGATTTGTATGTTGTCTTAAAATTGATCCTCCCTTCAGCGAAATGAAAAATGGCGATTCATTTATATGACAGCGTTTATTGTAAATAACTATATATAGTCGTAACATTATAGCCAAATAAATCTAAAGCAAAAAAAAATTACTCACTAATATCGAGAGGGTAGTTACAAAAAGTACGAATGTATGATAGACGTTGTATTTTGTTTGTTTGCTTGTTTTTTGTTTTGTTTTAAATTAAAATAGAATATATTCACATTGAAGGGAGCGCGTGACAATAATAAACGCACCAAAACTCTTGGCTTACTGTTCAAGTTCACGATTTTTTTTTAATTATACATTACACGGATTTACGAGTCGAAAATGCTACGTCGGCTGTTTTGGTAACTGAATAATGTGCTGAGTGATGTACATTAACGTTTAACAGAACAAGATCCTGTAGAAACAGTATTATCGACAAGAAGCGAGTGTGACTCGAACTTGCCTCGATTCGTCCTTGAAATAGTTCAAATAAAAAGACAAAAAAACTTACAAACTGGACAAATCATCAACACAAACAAAAATTCGTAATGTACAACTGTTTTTTTTTTTTTTTTCATTTGCGAGTCGTCTATTTTGACGGATAGATAATGCGGAGATAAAAAAGTTGCGGAGAAAAAAATAGTTCTGAAAGAAGGATGACGAAGAGCGTGCTACGATATCTCCGTTCTTCTTTCTTGTTGCTTTTTTTTCAATCCTCAAAATCATCTCGTTTGCCGTGCAATGTTTCTCCATCAATCAGATGCTTATTCTTTTTTGGTATGATTTTCTTTTCTTTTAGTTTTCATTTGTGTATTGTTGTCCACATTTCATTCCGACCAATCGCGCGGCGAGACGTCATTGAAGGTGGGGAGGGCCGGGTCTGAAGTTGATTTTTCATTTCTGATTGGTGGTTCTCGGTTTCTTGATCTTACGGGTTATTTTCTTATCTGTTTTATTATTATTTTCTTAGTATTTGGATCGATTAACGATCGGGCGCTTATTGAGCGTCATTCTTCTCCTCCCTTGGTCTCCCAGACCCAAAGATCGAGCTCGACCTTGATTCCGCGACAGTATTCAACGGATCCGGTTTAGTGCGTGGTTGTAAAACCAGACGCTTCCGCTCTGAGGTATCTCCTAAAAAAGCAAACAACCTTTTTAAATCGCCAAATTATTATTAAATATTATTATGATATAATTGATCAACCAGATGCGACTTCAATCAAGTTCCCACTTGATTGATTACACGGAGAAAAAATGTTGATACAAAATTAAGAAATTGAATTCATACTTAATATTATAATTTAATAACGATAAGTATCGGCAATCTCTGATACTGAATCTATTGTGTTAAATTTTTTTTCTCTCCGTGTACGACTGTTCCAATTCAAACTGCTCCGAACTGAAGAGTTCAAGAGACCCCATAGACGCATCTTCCGAAGAAGAATAATCTACCTGCAGGGGGCGGTTGAATATATGGTTCAGGTTTTCGGTCGGGAGGGCCGTAGCCTTGCTGGCGGTTGTAGCGGTACCCACCACCTGATGCGGGTGGACCAGCCGGGCCAGCGGCAGCGCGACCGCCGTGGAAATGGTTCCACTCGCGTCCTGAGCCGTCCCGGCTTCCTCGGCCGTCACTGCTACTACCTTCGCCCATCTCATCGAAGTGTCCATAGTTGCCCCTGTTTCCTCGCGCGTCTGAGAATGAACCGCCTTGTCTGGGACCTCCTCTTTCGCTTGAACCTCCTGCAAAACAATTTTGTTCTCAAATTAAAAACTTATATTTAACTTTCATGTAAGATCATTTGGCGAGAACAAACGTAATGTCATCTTTGAAAAAGTTGTAGGATTTCTTGAACTGGGATATTTGACTCACTAGGATATTTGTTGTAATCATCCATGCCGCCACGATTGCCGTCATCTCTTCGGCCGAATCCGCCACCTCCAGAAGGCCCGCGACCCCTTCTGTCGAAGCCACCCCCTCTGTCATTACGTTTGCCCTCCGCAACATCGATTTTGATCACACTGTTATCGATAGCAACAGCGCCGTTCAACTGTAACGCCTCTTGCAAACTTTCACGGTCCTCAAATTCAACATAGCTGAAGCCTTTGAATCTGTAATTTTTTTGTTTTTTCAATTAAACAATGTTCATTCAAGTTAGTGGAAAACTGTTAAAATATAAAATGAGACTTCTCTGTAATTAATATGAATTATATGAATGTTCAATTATTTACTCAGTTTTATTTTCAAAAATAGTGTTACACAATGATTTTTTAATGTTGTAGATTTTTCTTCTTATGTTGTTCACTTACTTATCTGTTTCTTTATCCTTGACCAAACGGATATTCTTTACTTTCAAATTTGGGAATATCTTATTCAAGTCACCCTGGACAATGCCATCGGGCAGATTTCCAACATAAGCTGTGAAAGGCTCTTTGTCAGGCAACGGTCTCGTCGTTCTCGATCCATAATAACCGCCACCTGAATAATCTCTGTAAAAATAACAATTTCATTAAACTTCAATTCGCTCTGCAGATATTGCGTTATAAGATATTACGTTATAATATTAGTTGAAGACTTAATTGACATTTAACAAGATTTTTTTTTAAATTTCAAGCTTTAATCACAGTGATTCATCAACTTTTGACATACGCTTGTACGTCTGTATTCAAACGAGCTCGTTTTTGATTCGGAAAAATTAACATCTTTTATTTTAAAATTATTTCTTCTAAATTGTTTTGCATCTTTGTTTCACCTTTGATTCGTGATTTTAATCACGAAAATAAACAAACAAATAAAAAAAAATTAACAATAAAAAACAAAAAAATAAATAATAATGAGATTAAAAAAATGACAATTTTACAATTACAATTCGAGTCTGAGAAAACAATGGTATGCACATTACAGTTACAGTTTTACGACAACAAAATCAAAACAAACAAGCAAGATAGAAAAAACAACGTGCGCGCGTAAAAAAATCGTTCATTGTCGCGCGAGTTCCTGGCGAATAACCTAAAATTGGTGATGACGAGATGTCGTTTTTGCACAACGGTGGATAAACAAATGCGTCAGTTCTGACGGAAAGATGCGTTTGCACCTTGACGAGGGCACATTTTTTTCAAGGGAAAAAGAGCAAAAAGCAGTCGCGTCCTTGATGAGGCGCGAACCCGCGGAACTTAACCTTAAAACGGGCAGGATGACAAAAGGCAACGTGACTCGAGATCATTTTTTTTGCAACGCAGCTGAATGTAAATCGGAACGCAATTTGTGCGCCATTTAGCTCTCTCAGCCACTTTTTCTCTGAATACTTACCTGGAATCGTCGTATCCACCACGTCCGGCCATGTTGTGTGTACGAAACTGGCCGGGACTACTCGAGTCAAGAGGCCGTCTACGTAAAACAACACTGACAAATGTTTCGCATCCAACAAAAATGTCGGGAAAAATGTTGTTAAATTGAAATTTTATTTTTCAACAAACAATTTTGTGTGAAACTTTGATAACTTGCTTGATTTTGAGATACAGAAATGTGAGAACAACTTGGGCGTATGTTCTTGTCTCTCTTCTTCTTCCTTCCCGCCCTTCTCAATAGTACCATCGTCAACAACCAGAGGGCACGTCACGTCTTCAAAGGGGCGCAATTATTTTTATTACAAACGTTCTGGTTACATTGTTATCATCTGATAAATTAGTAATCGACGAATTAAACTTCCAAAAATCTTCTTAATCAACTCCAAACATATCAAACATGTTTTTCAATAATTAATAATGTGGTTAAACGATGTTTTTTAGAATCAAACTTTCGCGCCATTTTGTATAGGAAAAAACACGCATGCGCACGAGCAAGACCTAACCTTGCCTTCCACCAAGGGGAAAAATTCAGAAAATATCTTATGAACTGTCGTCTGTTTTTATATTTTATCTCGGGTAAAAAAAAAACACATCCAAGTTGAAATAATTACAAGTAAGAAAACAGTTCATCATTTGTTGTAAAATTTTGTTGATAACCTGTATGAATTTGTTCCAATCTTGATCCCATGACGAGTGTCAATCGTAACTATTTTAATGCAAGCAAAAACTTTGCAGATTGACAATGTCAGGACGTGAAACGTATGATATTCCGCCAAAACAACTGGAGGCCATCAAATGGAAAGATGCCAGGAGAAGGCTGATGCGAGAACGATATCATAATTATCTTTACAATCCCCACACCAAGGGCGAGATGGTTAGTTTGACCATCAATCTAAACCTGGTTTAGAGGCAAAAACGAATAACTCCATTTACCATAATTTTAAGAAATGAACCTTGACGGTTTTCAAAAAGTCATGCTATTAAAAACAACTTGACTATTTTGAAAACAGTTCAACAGGGTCATCATTATGATTTTTTCATCGTTTTGACATTTTTTAACGTTTACGTAACCTTTTTCGTTTTACAGTTTGATGAAGCGATCCAAAGATGGACAACATCAAAAGTTTGCTACGATCATATTTTTAAACCTTCCTGGAAGAATTTCATGTTTGCTATAGGTGTAACTGTAGTGCCCATGGTTTTCTTCTATAAAGTAATAAAAAAACAACGAGTAAGTTGAAACAATTCTTTTTTTCTGCTAAAAATATCAGTGCAATGAAATAATTTATAATTAAATTGTTGATTTTTTTGTCTTCAGGATGGAAGAGAACACCTGTATAGAACGGGCCAAGTATCTTACGGCGATAGGGAGAAGAAGTTCGGCTAATTTAGATTAAAAAAAGAGCTTTTATTGTTATAGTTTTGATGAAATAGTTCCAGATTGATCTGTCGAAGGATACAATTTACTTTCCAATAAATTATCGAAATTATTTGAATCGCTCATTTTGCTTTCGACAATTAAAATAACATTTGTACCACTTGGTTCGAACGAAACTTGTGAACCATGAGACTTTACTTAGTTTTTACTTCGAGTAAACTGAGATACAGGTGGTTTGTATATTTATCTGTCTTCCAATTGTTTGTCTCTGCTGATTACAGCTTCATCGAACTTGATCATGTAAGTTGTTCCCTTGTGCCAATGGGCTGTCACTTGGGCAGGCTAAAAAATAAAGTCTTGAGATGAAAAGAGCAACAAAATTCTGCATCAAATCTTGGTAGGATAAACTTACAAATCCACAATCACATAGTACAGCTTCGATGATGCCAGCAACAAAAGAAGCGCAGTTCAAGCTCCCTTTGTCCTTCGGAACCGAGATGTACTTGTTGACCAAGCACTCTTTCTCGATGATATAGTAGGTCCTCTCATCGTCATTCGCGTGTTCCAATTTGTCAGCTTCTTTGCCGAACAAATTTTTCCACAAAATTCCACGAATGAACGTCAACATTTTCAGTAATTTGATCTCACGTTTGCTGTTCTTTTCCCGGATTGTTATTAGGTCCGTCATACGGTGGCCAATTTCTGCTCCCATTTCTGACAGCCTGCAACAATTAATATACCAAAAAAATGTACAATGTAACTACACAAAAAATAAATTAGACGATTGAATAACCATTAAGTAATACTTTTTCTGTAACTCCGGGATTGTGTACACTCGATTCTGACAATACTGCACCAGTTCAGAGAACAGCAAAGCAAAACAGCTCAAACTAACCTCACCCTTGCCTTTACTCAGTGACTTGTCAAGGATACTCGTTCGTGTACGAACAGCCGAGATCGTGATAGCCGACATTTTTCTGTTCTCGAAATTTTTCTCGCTTCCCTACAGACCAATTTTGCTTTGCATCTTCTTCACATCACTATGATGTTTATTGTTGACAGTCAGCAACAATTTGACGTCGGAGGAGAAACAAACTACAGTGGCGCCACGAACTTGTTATTTTGACAAACAGAGCGGCGTGTTTTGATTCAACTTGAAAAAAAGAAAACAACGAAACTTTGTTTATAAAAAAGTGTAATTTTTGTATATGATATAAAGTAAAGGTAGGTCCTTTTTCTTCTGGGAAGAATTTTCATTTGTTATATAAATGTAAACATCGAGTTGTTTTCTTTTGCATCTTTATTTGTTTTCGTATCAAGATAACCTCAAATTGTCACATGGACTGCTGGTCTAATCTATCTTTTAGAACAAAAAAAAATGATAACAATGTTATGAATAACAATAATAATAATAATAATAACGATAATAGTGTAAACTTGTTTGTGTTTATATGTGACAAGATGAAATAAAAAAGCGTGATGAACAATGTTTTGATTATTTGTAGATGGAGCAAACCGAGAGGAAAGAACAAGAAGAAGTACCAAAATGGTACGATGCGTTTGGAAAGTCCGTTGCTAAAATGGAAGGAAAAAAGAGTACAGAAGCAAGTTGCGAACTGAAAATTCGAGGGGAGAAAGCGCTGAATGGAGAAACAGCGGCGTTTGATCTGAAGCAGTCACGAACCCGTGGATCAGATTACACCTGGCTGAAGACTGCTCTAAGTCGGGGCACGGCGTCCGACAAGGTCGCCGCCTGTATAGTGTTGGTCCAGGAGAGCCCGAAACATAACCTCTCCCGTATCAATTGGCTGGTGTCAAAGGTCAAACTTTCGAAGAGTGATCACTGCGTGCACACGATGCACGCCCTAAAAGAGCTTTTTCTGAACGACCTTCTGCACCCTGAGATCAAACTCGTGCGCTTCGAGGATCAGGATTTCGATCGGCTCCAACTCGTGGAGAAGAACAACGAGAACAGACTGCTCGCCGACTGGTACTTTGAGGACCAGCTCAAGTTGAGCTACGACAATTTTGTCGACGCGATCTGCGAGATCGCGGTCAGTGGCGCGGAGACGTTGCGCGAAAAGGCCGTCGGGGTTGTTTGCGACCTGCTGATCGGCAACCCCGAGCAGGAACAAAAGTTATTGGCCAGCCTTGTGAACAAGGTCGGCGACCCCTGCGCAAAAGTCTGCTCCAAGGCGGTGTTTTGTCTGCAGAAGCTCTTGAACGAGCACCCAAACATGAAGGGCGTCGTGCTCAACGAGCTGGAGAAACTTTTGTTCCGATCGAACGTGGCCCCGAGGGTACAGTACTACGCCATCTGTCTGTTGACGCAGTTTGTCCTGGACAAGGACGACGCGGAGATTGCGACTGCCCTTGTTGATTTGTATTTTGCTTTCTTCAAAGCGTGTCTGAAGAAGGGCGAACCCAAGAGCAAAATGATGGCTGCTATTCTGAGCGGGGTCAACAGGGCCTACCATTATGCCAACATTGATACCGAAAAGATCAAACAACACGTGGACGCCCTCTTCAAGGTCGTTCACGTTGGCACTTTTAATGTCTCCTTGATGGCGCTCAATTTGCTCTTCCAGGTGAATGTCTGGGTTTTGAAAATTAAGACTTTAAATTTAAATAGCGCGAGACTAGCGGTCGCTACATGAACTAATAAAGATGGCGGCCCTGACATTGAATTGAAATATTGAATTTTAGGTTTGCAGTAAAAATCGGTCAATGTCGGACCGATTCTACACAGCCTTTTACAAGAAACTGCTGGATCCTCAGATAGGAAACGCGACCAAACGAGCAGTCTTGCTGAACCTCTTTCTTCGCGCTGTCCGTCAAGACGCCAGTGTTGTTCGGGCGGCTGCGTTTGTCAAGAGAATCCTCCAGGCGGCGCTGTATTATCCTCCAAACATGATTTGTGCTGTTCTTTTAGTTATATCTCAAATTATTAAGGTAAAGACACCGAATGAGTTTTTAATTTTAAGGTATTACAATAATAATAATAAATATAACAATAATTTTTTACATTCAAAAAAAACTTTGTTTTAGACTCGCAGAGACCTTCGTCAAATTTTCCACAAACCTTCCATAAAAAGTGCGAATATAGAAAACGTTGAGACATCGAAGAAGAAGAAAAATAAAAAAAAGAAAGAACATACCGAGTCGGCGAACGAGGATATCATTTTATCGAACGTTACTGCCGTGCCAACAGATGTTGATGAAAAAACTCTAACTGATATTGATATCAAAAAGGAGGAGGATAAATTGAAGCAGTATGATCGGTTTTGTAGAAACCCCCTTCATGCCGGAGGATACAATGCTTTGTACGAGGAAATAAATGCTCTGATCAATCATTTTCATCCCAGTGTAGCACTGTTCGCCAAAAATCTAATGAAAGGTCAAGAAATTTGTATTGCAAGTTTGAAATACGACACTTAAAATATTTTTATGACACATTTTTTTCATAATTTGTTCGTCCATCTACAGGTGAAGCTATAAACTATACCGGCGACCCTCTGAAGGATCTGACGGCCATCCGATTCCTTGATCGGTATGTCTTCAAGAACCCGAAAAAGCTCTCCGAAGTCGATCGGAAGAAGAAAAGCGACCCTTTGGCCAAGGGCCAAGTGTACGATCCACAAGGGATGAAAAAAATGTCCATTGACAATGAGTCGTACTTGAACATGGACGAGAAGAAAATTCCAGTTGATGAATTGTACCTTTACAAATTCCTGAGGCTGAGAAAGGCAAGCAAGCCTGAGAGAGACGAGGAGAGCGACGACAACGAGAGTGTCAACAGTGAGGAGTTTAATGAAATGTTGGACAGGATGGGTGGCAATGTCGACGATGACCTCGATGACCTTGACGATCTTGATGTGGCTGCTGATTACGTTCAAGGGTCGAAGAAAAAAGGTACCAAAAAACAACTAACAAAATGGCGATATATTATTTTTAGTTTTAATTCGATGAACCAACATAAATTTTGATTTGGAAACTTTTCAGCTAAACTGCCCAAAGAGGATGATGAAGATGGTGATGTGGAAGATATGGAGGACTTTGATGACGACGAAGACTTTCATGATACAAATGATTCGGATAACGAAGAGTTTGATGATAACGAAAATGATTCGCTTGATGAAGATTTTGATGATGATGATTCTCTCAATCTCGATGAGATCGACGACGATGACGCCAGTGACATAGACTTTGATGAAGAAGAGGTGCCGAAGAAGAAGGGCAAACTGTCTACCGAAGACGTGTTCATGTCGGCAGAAAAGTTTGCGGAGTTGCTCGAGGAGGAGGGTCTCTCTGAGTTCAAATCCGGAGCTAGTAACACTCTGAGTGATGCAGATGGCAGCAACTACAAACAGCTTAAATGGGAGATGAAGAGGAACCACAAAATGGCCGCTGGTAAAGGTTTTGCGAGCAAGAGAAAAGGCCCCAAACATGGGGGCAAAAATAAAAAACGAAAGTGATCTTCTTTTTTTACTGAGAAAGAAAATTGTATTATAATTTCTTGTTTATAATAAATTCATTATACGATTTATTGATGACTTATTTTTTGAACTTTCTACATGTTTGACAAAATAAAAAAAATCTTGAATTAAAACTGAAAATAGAAATTATTTTATTTATTTCAAGGGATTTTATTTTTGTTAATTTTTTTAAGATATAAAATGTCTCGATTTTTGTCTAATAATTTATTTCATTTTACAAAACATAAATTGTAAACAATCTTTTTTTTTGTACATTTTAAAATGTCATAGAAATATTTCTTCCCTAAGAAAAATGTAAACACTATTTACCTAGAAAAAATACACAAACATCCCCACTCCATTTGAAATTGGACCCTGCCACTCGACGCAAATACCAAAACATGAGCAGTACAGAGCAGTCGTGCTTCAGTTTTCGAACTGATGTGGTCATTGAAATCAAACTCTTGATTAGTTGATTTACAAATTAATAATCAAATTTTCAATCAAATTATTCATCATAGAAATGAAAGTTGTTTCTATCTATTAAATAGTGTATATACATTGTGATTGAAAAGAAACTTGTATCAAAACAAAGAAAGCTTTTATAAAAAAGTGAACAAATCTATAGAAACAAAGGCCGAGTTTTGTTTCAAAATGCCGAAAAAAGAGTGTCACAACTCGTTCTATTACTTTATGCTGGATTATATGGCAGCCGAAAAGAAGAAAGGAAAATGTTTTCCTAACGGATTGAAGGATGTTCAAGCTGATCCTAAGTGTACTCAACAGTGGACGGTAATTTGATGCAGTGTTTTTATATAAACGTGCTTTCTCACATTTCTGAACATTTAAAACCAATTCAATGAATCGAATAAATTAATTGTTTTAATTGCAAAAATAAAATGATTTCCTTATTTCTTTGTTTAACTTGGATGAAAAATGTAAACAATCGACATCCATGTTTGTTTTTGATTTTTTTATGTTGCTACAAAAGTGCTACTTTTTCTTACATCTTCAAATATTTTCAATAACAAATCAACCCGTTCAAATACAATTTATTTTTCGTTCATATTATTATTGTTTTGAAAATAATTAGTAGGCAAAAAATGCCCGCCTGTTTTTTCTTTACGACAAAATCTTTCACTTTTAAAATATTTAAAAGCTTATGAAATTGTAAAATTATATCGAATTTTTGCAGTCAATGTCTAAGACTGAAAAATCATACTACATAGACATGGCTAAAGATGCTAAGATCGCTTCAAACAGAAGAGGAAAGCTTACTGGCACTGGCGAATCCGTGGATTTGCTGGAACTTGAAGAGCAAAGGAAGAAAGAATTCATCCTAAAGATGAACGAGGAAATTGAGCAGACCGTCGAAGAAGCCTTCCAGTACGGAAGTAAGTATTTTTCAAATTCCATCTCAAAGGAAGAATGTACAAAATTGAAATTGTTTAGTTGCAAATTGTCTAATACAAATTCAAAACTGTCGTAAAAATAAATAAATAAAAATTAGAATTGAAAAAATTACAGATTTGAAGACAAAAACATTTTACTTTATCCATGTCAACTATTTCTACGCTCGGGAGGTGGAACTAAACAACACGACGTACGCCCCAGCGGAATTCGCGGTGGTGCGCGCGTCACTGGTGAATGGTATTGAAGACATCTTCCACAGGATCATCAAATGCAACCCCCACTTGGGTTACACTCGCACTGCCAACGAGCACAGCAAGCTCACTCATCAGATCCCTCTCAGATACGACAAAGGGGAGGACGATTACGGTCGCATTTATCGCGACCTGATGAACTTTTTGCAAAAACCCGTAAACAAAAGTTTCTTCCGAATGCCCCTCTACACTATGAGCAAATCGTTTGATGTTGTCAAGTGTTTCATGAGTTACGTTGGAGATGCTGCAGGTTCCGTTATTTTTCTTCTTTTTTTTTGGAACGAATAATTAATTATAACTAATATACTAATTTAACTAATTTCAACTTGTTTTCAGGAGAGGATATGACCAGCACTCCCATTTACTCATTGGAAACTCTGTTCTCAAAGATAAGAACTGTCTGCCAGCAAATGCCAATCCCTGTCGTTTTGGCCAACCACGATCTGATCAAAGATATATTCTCCTTCGCTAACGGAATTGATTGTGAAGTAAGATTGGGTCCTGTAAATTAATGATTTAAATATAAATCCAATACGTTTTTTTAATCTGTATATCTTTTTTTTTTCAGTATCACAGGGACATGGACGGGACCACTGTATACTGCAGCATGTCGATTGTGAAACGATGGGTGTACACGTTGTGCGACTTTTGCTGCGAGCCAATGAACATCAAAATGAAGGAAGGGATTCATTATCCATTCTCGATAGCCAAAAAGAAGCATTCCGTCACTGCTCTGTCAAAGAGTTTCAGTTCTTTCAACATCTCTGAGAGAACCAGATCCACTACAGGACGTATTTCATCTATATCCGGAGTATGTTTGAATTCTAAATCTTCTATGGGAAATTTTATGAAATACATTATTTTGATTTGGATTAATTCTTTGCTTTTCAGAGAGGATCAATTTCCTCAATGGACGAAAGGTTTGAAAAAGTTTGCGATTACAATTCGGCACAAAGCGAGGTCTCGGAATTTTCTTTCAGCAAGGTAAAATCCAATGTAATAACCCCAAACAATCATTTCGTTTTCGAAAATGATCTCGATTTTGAATCAATTGTTTATTCATAATTTGTCCTATTGTTTCAGACTCAGAGTGACGTCGAATCAGTAAAGTGTGAGTTGAACTGTCGTTTAAACAAATTTATGATTTCCTCCTCCAATTTTTAAATTTCATCATTTCATTGATATATTTCTCTTTCGATTTGTAGCTTACGCTAATGCTGGTCTGAAAGGATTTAACTTGACCAACGATGCAACTTCTTTTCCACCTCTTACGAGACCTCTTGGTAAGTTGAAAAACGGGCTGTATAACTTTTGTTTTAGAAATTAACGAATGACAGAAATTGTTTGTTCAATCAGGTCGTGGATCACTGCTCGGCAAAAAGAAATTCCAGAATCTCAAGGAAGGTTTTGGTAAGTGAATTTGTATTTGAAAAACAGAATCAATTGATCAAAAAAAGTCACTTAAGTATATAAATTGAATGAATTTGTTTTAGGCCGTGGAAGTGTCGCATTCTAGAAGCTTAAAACGTGCTCATCTAAAAGAACACATTTTTTAAATGTCTCATCAGTTTACTAATTAGGAAAAAAATTGCATTTGATCAAAAGAGCATAAAAGATGCTAAAAAATATGATAAATAACTAATCACAACTTTTTAACCATTTAGTGTATCAACGAATGATCATCGGTACTTTTAATTTGATAGCATTTAAATTTTGATTTTGATTTTGTATTCTTGATAAGCAAATAAAATTATTATTACGAGTTTTAGTTTTTTCTTCAAAAATTGAAACAATTTTATAACCAATCTCAAGTATGTAGGTAAAAAGACGTGCTGAAAATTAATTATCTTTTATCTGTAGAAAGTTTATTTTAAAATATGCGTATCGATAAAAAAAAACACGTACATACATACATAACAGGCGGAAGACATAAAAACGTATATTGGTTCAACGGAAGACAGTAAAGTTGCTCTGCTGCGAGAGAAAATTTTTTGAAAATGATCTCAATTAGACACAAAAATCTTGGTGCAATGTTTCATGCGCAATAGAGCATCACTTCCGAGCTTCCTTTACATTCCATTTAGGCGATTAAAATTTTTCCGCCATCAATGTCGAAGACAGAAAAATGTATATCAAATTGTTTATACTTTTTTGTAAAAAGTTTTTTTTATTTGCATACTTTTTGTTTTATTTTATTGGTGTTTCGATGATTTGAACTACTTTTCTCGCTTGTTATTGATACTTACAATGAACGAGTATACAAATTCAGCGTTACAAAGTTGACTTTCATCGGAGGCGTTCAAATAGTCGATTTATATTGCTATAAATATTCAAGCCGGCGAAAAGTGTTTCTTTAACAATACACCTAATCAATTGCTTCATTTGAAATAATCCATCGGTAACAACAGAGAAAGAGAAATCATCACACATAAAATTTCATACTGACTAGAATTAAGACATTAGAATTAAAGAAACATCTCAAAATGAAGAACAAGGGAAAAGAACGGACGAACTATAACAAACTCTAACAACTTTTCGTTTCTAATTTTTCAATATTCAATATGAATTCAAAACATTTGATAAAATTCTGTATAAAAAATGATCTGTCATTCTACAATAGATAAAAAGTAACTCGCTTTCGTTATCAACTTTTCAGCAAACAAGTTGGAATGCAAGAGAGTGGTAACGAAAACAACTTTAAATTTTGCTCCAACATTGTTTTGTTTTTTTTTCTTTTTTGCGCAACTTTATATAATGCTATTACAATCCGAGGAACACACCCGTGCAACACAAATAACTTAACTTCAACATGAAAGTTTTTCTCTTTACAATATAAAAAAGCTAAGCATTTACAAAAAAAAAACAACTCATTAACGCATGTTGATTGTATAGAAAATTTGATCTGGATCCGTTGTAGTTGGTGTTGTTTTAATTTATTATTTTAATTTATTATTTATAACAAATGACGATCGTTTTTAGGCTTGACTCTTTGGTTCTCCGGTCGTGTTTAAATGCATGTGATGTTTGGGAAGATGAGATGTTGACACTGTCAATCGACACGATGTTCGGCAGGATCAAAATAGTCCGTTGAAGATGCGTAGTTTCTAAAAGAGAAAAAACATTAACGTTTCAATCTACGGCGATTACAACGCCACCACTGGGAGGTCCCCATTGCACATGCGCATTGGCCACTTTACCTGAAACTTGTCATATCTTCGTTCTTCGGTTCATCTTTGGTTTCCTGTTTGCCATTATGGTAACCATTTTTACAGTCTGAAGAGATGGGCGAGCATCTGGAGCTGCTGAAAGCATCCTGAGTCGTCGGAGCGAGGAGATCCTCAAAATATTTGACAGTTTTGGGTTCGAGGCTGGAGCTGCTGTATTTGTACTTTCTGGGTAAAGTGGAGTTGTTTCGTGACGACAGGAGGGAATTATCTTCAAGGGACGAGTATTTTCGTGATGATTTAGGGTATCTAAGTAGTGGCTCGTGTGAAGTCGAAGGTCCAGTCGACCCTTTGTGATCCGAGAACGAGGAGATGCTGCTGCTGTCCGAGTACCGATCCTTTTCTGACTTTGGTGACTTTTTACGACTCGGAATGTCCTCCTCACCATAGAGGCTGTAACATTTTTCCGGGTTGCTGCGTCTATTTGTACTGTAACCGCCGCCGGTACTGCACCTAAAACATTTTTTTGTTTCAATAGTTTTGTTTAAATAATTTCTTTTAACAAAACAAACATGTGACAAAATAAGAAAAAGAACTCCCATTACCTGGAAGATCCAAAACTAAACTTGCGAGGCAGAGTGAGACTTGAGGTCATACTGATTGCAGATGGCGCTGATGTCAGGGGTGTTTTCTTTTTTCGGTCGTTGAATCTTGAATAAAAGCTTTTTCTTCTGATGCGGTCGATGATGGACTCCTGAGTATCCCCTCGCAAATAAAACGAATAAGTGGGCGAGGTGGGCGAATGGAGCTCACTGGGAGCGCGACTACCGAAAACATCAGCGGAACACACTGACCACGAGTCCAAGCTCTCCATGTCTTCTGCCGTTGATCTGTCGCTCGTTACATCTCTCTTACCAACTGTGAAACAAGGAAACAGTTTCTTTTTTTCCCCACGACATAACAAATATTTCTGTGGCTGTGAGGAAAAACCAGTTAAGTGCTTTTTTATACATTCAAGTTAAAAACATATTTTACGTTGTTTTTTTATTTACTTCTATAAGACAAATTCAAAAAAGTGTTGCTATGGGGATCAAAAAATTATAATTCACAAGTTTCAACATTATTCAGAACTGTATTTAAGAAAATGTTTAATAAAGTTTTTTTTAACCTCTAGAGGACCGGGAGCCACTATAGTGGCGCGGAGGTGGCGCTATCTTTTTCTAGAAAAAGATAGCGCCTAGATTTTTTCTAGATTTTCTAGAAAAAGATAACGCACTTTTACTAGAAAAGTCGTCCAAAAAAGGTCCGTTTTTCCTCACAGCCACAGATTTATGGATGCGTGTTATAGCAGTCGAGTTAAACTAAATAATTGCATACTAATTGCGACTGGTACTAGTTGGACTTTAAAAATGGCGGCCAGTTCATGCCACTTTTTAAGAATAAATAGAAAATTAATTTTTGTTATTTAATTTTTTCAACAGCCATTAAACAAAACATCCTTACAACTTGTGTTGATTTTACCTGTCGGAGATTCAAGTGGCATTTCTCTCAGTGTAACATCCGGACTCGCAGCATCCGACTGACCCCGATCATCTTCAACGTGATTCGACTCTCCGACAGTTTGCGCCGTTTCCGTTCGTTCGACACCTGCAGCCTCGTCACTGACCAAAATGGCGGCCTTGTTGGCTGCTTCGATCTTCTCGTCCGAAGCACCCTCTACCCTCGCGGCTTGTTTTTTAATACTTCCGTTATGATGCTGATGATTATTGCTATTACTATGACTATTATTATTTCTAAACGACGAATGTTGTGGAATTTTGGATAGATCCAGTTTCAAGTTGGCTCGATTCTTTTTCTGAGGCGCCGTGACCTTGGGTTGTTCGTCAGGACCAGCCTCTTTTACCGACTCGGGACTTTTCCTCTTAATCTTAACAGTTCCGTTGGTTGGTTCAGATTTTTTCGCACCCGACGATGACGACGACGACCTGGCCAGTGTCTTCGTCTCACTTCCGTTCGCCTTCTCATCGGGCGATTTCTTCACAACCTTCTTAACAACCCGAACAATCTTTTTCTTCTTCTTCGTCGCCTCCTCGTTGTCCTCCTTCTTCTCATCGCCATCCGGCTTAACAACCTTCTTCTTAACCAAAACCTTCGTCTTCGTTTCTTTATCCTTATTTTCCGGCTTGACTTCCGGCGAACCGGTCTTTTTCTTTCTCAAAACAGTCTTTTCCGGTGACTTGTTGACTTCTGCAATCTTGACAGTGCTGCCATCTTTCTTCAAGGTCTTTTCCGGACTTTTCTTCGGCAACTTGGTACTTTTCGTGATTTCTGGGCTCGTTCTCACCACAGGTGGAGGACTCTTCTTGGAACCCTTGTCCAATGCCTGTTTGCTACCAGCAGCCACCACTTTGCCGGCCAATTTCGTTGGAATCTTGCTGGCAGCCGAAGATGGCGCTTCGATTGCGAGCCCGCCGTCCGCCGATCGAGACCCCTTATAGACCAGCGGTGCCTTCTTCGTCTTGTTCTGGCTCTTACTCGTCTCATCATTGCGGAACAGTTCCAACACCGACGACATCTTGCTCTTCGACAACGACGGCTGGATCGTCGGTGGTGGCGCTGCCGTCGCCTGCGTCGCCTCATCCGGTCCCTTCTCCTCGCCGCTCGATCTCAACTTGTCGAGTTTCTTCTCAAGTGTTTGGAAGAATCCCGTCTTCGGCGCCACCGGCTTCTCTTCTTTGTTGTTGTCCAATCCCTGAGCAGCTAGGTTGGCTTCATTCTTGAGCTCCTTCTGCGGTATCACATCTTGCGTCTTTTTCCTACCGATGAACCTGCTTTTCCTTCTCTCATTGTCCGCTGCCTTTTGCGCCTCCTGCTCTTTCACGTACTGGCTTTCCTCCCGCGGGGTGTCGAAGAAGTCCGGCCTCAAGAACCGCGAGATCCTCTTCTGGCTCTTCACTTTCGGCGGCTGCTTGTCCGATTCTCGGTTGTTCCCGCGGAACAACTTGCTCAGCAGCGACCTCTCCGGGGATAACGAGTAACGAGGCTCCCTCGTGAGCGAGGTAGACCTCGCGGCCAAGCTCCTTGCCCTGGGAGATTCCGAGAGGGCGCTGTCTCCGCAGGAGGGGCCCAAATTTTTGAGCTTGGACTCCTTGATGAGATTCTCAGCAGCCAGCATGCGGTTCTCGAAGTTGTTGCTCCTGGTTATCGTCGCGCAACTGTTATTCGGCGACGTGTCGCAGCTGCTCGTCGAACTTGTGACGGTCGCTCTGGTTGTTGTCGTCGACAGGCTATCGTCATTTGGCTCCTCCTGAATCTTGTCCGGTTGCTCGCGCTTCTTCCTCGCCAGACTGACCAACAGTTTTGGCAGCGAACCGGCCAGATTATCGTCCTCGTAGCTCGTCTCGTCGCCATCCTCGAACAGACTTATACTCCTGCGACTCCCACGGTCCACGATGTAGCGCTCGCGCGAGTCCAACAGACTGTTCGCTCGACGGATGTTCCTCTTCAAGGCACTGCGTTTTTTCTCCAACTGGTCCAGCACCGAGCCCGGGTAAAGATACTCCGGTTCGCGGTATGAGCACGGTGAACGCGCCAGCGCCTGTCGCGTCTGCTCGATAAACTGCCGACTCAACCGCCGCGCCAGACTCGGCGTGAAATTCTGCTCTAACGATTCTTGCGCTTCTTTTATCGCTTCTTCCGTCCTGCATTCCTCCGCCAGCTTATCTGCAACGTCAATAACGCTCGCTTCGGTCACAATTTTGTTTCTTTCTTTCTTTTTTTCACTTTCAACTTATGGTTGTACAATTCTTCGTTACAAATCTTCTTCATTTACTCTTCTTTCTTTTTCACCTTTTTTTTCTTCTTTTCGATTACAATCGCAACAATTAAGTTATCCCAATGAGACGACATGCATTTTCGTTGTCACAATTTTTGTCAAGAAACATTGGTAGTTTGTTCTTTTTTCGTTTGGTGTGAAAATCCAAATCAACATCAGTAGTTCTCAACATTAAAGATGGAAAAAGAAAAACAAACGTTTCATACAACAACAAAAAAGTTGCAATAATCAAACTCCTTTATTCACAGACGTTTTAAAAAATATGTTTTTTTTTGTTCATTGAGTACACACACGCGCACACATACATACACAGACTGATGTAGTAAATAATCAACAGCCGAAAACATGAAACGATTCACGTAAAATTTGACGCGGAAGTAAATTTTAAAATCAGACTGGAAGGATAAAATTGATACCATAATTAAAATTTTTGTGAATACGTTGGTGCAATCGACTGTTCGCAGATGTTGCAACACAAATGTTCAATACAATCTGATGAATGGTATATAAATATGTAATGGCGTTATAACATGCTGATAATAAAACGATGTTATTTGATAAACTCTTCAAAAACACAACACATGTTTACAATCTCATTCGTGGGGTTAGTCTGGCTTTGCGTTATACAAAAAAAAACGACAAAAGAAAAGAAAAACAGTTGCTCTTCCATTCCATCGTCCCGTCAACAACGCGTCGGAACTGAACTTCCAACATTAACGAAATAAAAACACTTGTAAAATAATGAATTGTATAATCATTTCTTTTGTATAATCATTATATTGTAACAGTCATAATTCATTATAAATTATTATAGAAAAAAATTTAACAATGTCGCCGTAGAATCGCTGTAGGTGGCGCCACCTAATGACCGTCAGATTTCAATTGACAATTGTCGCGGCTTGTTTTTTTTTGACGTTGTCTGTTCTACTTTTATGCTCTCTGTCGAATATCCGTGGACGTTCTTTGCGAGTTTTTTTCGGGGTTTGGCTTTGAGTCAACTATAGTACCTAAATGAGTTTTGGTTTACTGGGGGTTACCGTCGGCCCGTCTACGCAGAGTCACTTTCACGGTCGCTGGAACAACCGGCAGACGATATTAGAAAAAAAAAGTCATGGACAAGACTTGTGTCTTTGAATTTTGATTATATTTTACAAGACCGTAGTAGAAAGGTGTGTTCAGGTGTCGCTGACTTTGTGGAGTACTTTAGAGTGTCATTATTTTTATCATTGGTTAATTAGAAGAAATTTTTCTTTTCGCTTTTCAATCACTGGTTGTAGAGTCGACGATAGACTTGTTTGTGTAAGAAAAAGCTATTTTGAATAACTTTAGAATCTAATTTTTCCCCCTAATTTTCAGAAGTTGATCAATCTTTTTATACGTTTAATGCATTCAGATGTATTTTTAATTTTTGTTCAAAATTGATAAAGAATATTGTGTTCCCCTCGATTAACGATGTGTGATATACATGTGTAGTCATGCTTTTTTGATAAAAATCATATTATGAAAAGGGATAATTCGACATTGATGACAAGAATACGACAAAATTTGCGTGTTTCAACGTTACTACGGCTTGTGATAAGGTTCTATTTGAAACTCAAGGAAAGTGCAATTTGTGTTTTTTTTTCTAATACAAAATTTGATTAGAAATAAAAAATAAAATTTGAATCAAAAAAATTGAAAAAATAAAATTATAAACTATAACAATAAATGAACAAAAGTAAACTGGTCTCCATCATGTTTACACAATTGTAAATACAAAAATTCAACTTCATTTACGAAAACTAATCAACTGCATTATATTTTATATTAATGATAAATATTAATAAAGTTGGTCCGAAAAAAAATTGCAGCCAAATGGCGCTAACGTCTATTGCTTGTTAAATTGCACTTAACTATCTTGCTAGCGTTTTACAATGAAGCCAGACACAGATGGCGCGCAAAGCAATTCACGGACAAATCGTAGAACTAAAACGATCAAATTGTTTTCAAAAAATGAGAAACAGAGTTAGACGTCCATCGAGCATGCTTTTTTCGGGGGTGTTATCTAAATGGTATGGTGAATAGACGATGGAATGAACAAATTTGCATTTCTTTTAATCCAGAGTGATTGACAAGTCATTGGAATGAAAATGAAAATAAAAGAAGCAACAAATGTACACCAAAAAGCAGCGATCAATAAGATGATGAGAAGACAACAAGAAAGCGGTCAAAATAAAAAGATGGCATGTTAATAATCAAATGGAAGAAAGAAAATTTGAGAGAGAAAAGTAGAATATGTGCTTTGTCTATCAACGACTCGACAACAGCTATTTAGGTACATTCTAATAGGAGATGCATAAATGAATGCCATCCAATTGGTTGTTCATCGCGTCTATTTGTCGGCCAGTAATACATCAACTGCCGACACGGCAACACCGGCCAGTGCGCTAATCAGCAAAAACAAGTCGACGTTTATTCAGTTCATCAAAACCAAAAAGAAATCAACATGCTTGGAATTCTATGTGACATAACAACATCGACTAATTTTGCAGTGACTCTTGTACTCCCATCCGTTGCGCGTTCTTTCATCAGCGATGTAAGAGCGTGCAAAAGATAACCATTCAGCTCACTTGAAGAAACCTTAAGTACAGCACCCACCATCAGGGGGAGTTGACTACTTACCTCGCGGCGAGTTGTTGTTGCAGCTGCTGTTACTGCTGCTTGGCGTTTCAAAAACGCTCTCTCGCGAGTTTGGCACGACACCTGCTCTTCCGAATTCACGACTATTAAACACGCTGTCCCTCTCACGGCTCATTGACCGTCTGAACTGCGATTCCGAAATTCTCCTGTTTCGTTGTAAAAAAACGAAAAAATCTTTTCAATTAGTCAAATTACTCAAATCAAGTATCCAAGTTGGATCCGCAGAATTAACACGTTTGATTGTTACACTTTATAAAAAGTTACATTTGGTATTACTGGCCGCAATTTTTGTACGGCAGCGCCACCAACGGAATTCTGCAGATTCAAATCAAGATTCAGTGTTTTAATTCTAACTTTGCAGATTTTTTTAATAAGTAATAATCTCTAGGGTGGGGGTGGTAAGCGAATAACCATAGAAAGAAAGAAAAAAAAAGATGGAAACATCAATTAGACTGGGACTCACGTTGTCATTGCCTGCGATTCGTAGTAACTCTCGTAGCTTGCACAAAAATAAACAACAACAAGAATATTGTGGACGGTGTTATCGGATACGTGGCTTGCACAAGTAGCAGAGCGCGTCATTTATGAACAACTTGAACACGAGGTAATAGAGGAGAAAGAAAACAATATACCTGGAGAGCGGTTGGTCATGGAGGCCGAAGCTCTTTGGATTGGAAGCCATGCGACTGAGCAGCCGACTGTTGGGAAAGCCGCTGCCCTTGGCGTCGTCTACGTTAAGCCGCTGAGTAAGACTGCGCACGCGCGATAACAACGTTGAGAATAAATTCTCCGCTGTGAGCAGCTCGAAACCGTCGTCGTCATCGTCGTCTTCACCGGATGACAGGCTGTCTGCATGCTCGGGCATCTGTCGGAAGGGCCGGGAGCTGCGCAACCTGTGCATATGACGATGTAACAGGTCCTCGTTGTCTCTAAAATTCACATGTTCCGTTATAACTCAAAAACGAACTATTTTTTTCTTAATTAAAGTATTAAATAATGTAGGGTCAACCAGGATAATTTGTGACAGGCTCATTATTATTAATAAAATACAAAAAATGTTTTATATCAAAAAAGAATATTGTTCCCCCATGTCTTACAAACAATACTGATGAAGTTCGAACTAAAATCATTGAAGAATTGTTATTGTTTATTCAATTTTTATTCAACACTACAAAAATCTTTGATGTTTAAAGTTTTGAGCGACCCATTCAAAATTAATTTTCTTTGAAAAATGCAGATATTTTTATTACTTCAATCATTCATTTTACTGTTAAGTAATATTAATCACAATCACCCCATATCATTTGCAAAATACGGGGTAATTATGACGCTATAGTATCTGTAACGGGCTAATTTTATGAATATGCCATATATCAGCAAAATTAATAAATATAGCCTAGCATAGTTTTTGCGATTAATATTTTATAATTTTTAATACATTATGATATTTCTCATAATTTTCTATGGAACAAATTTATATGCATGTTTATGATATTATTTAGATAAGGGATTATTGTATTGCCTAAGATCAACCATAAAAAATGTTAGCAATAACAATTCTTTAAATCAAAATTACCCCACATAGTGTCACAATTTACCCCGGTCTATGGGGTAATTGTGAAAATTTAGGTAGGTTATGAAACTAATTTTTATTTCTTTCCGCATAATATTTTTTCAATTTCCAACGTCATTTTTATTTATTAAAAAAAAACGCAGGCCAAAATATTCTTATTTACAAAAGTTACATCAAGTTGAAAAACAACTTTGCATTTTCGTGTCACACTTACCCGGGTTGACCCTATTAATTAATTTTCTTAATTAAAGAAACTATTTGTTTCTTAATTAAACAATCAATTAATTTACCTAGGCACAGAGAGTGTATCATCCTCGCTCGCATCCGAAAGTAACGAACTCATCCTCCTCGGTTTACCAAACATCCGAGACGATAAGTTCTTGCCCTCTGGTTCGACACTGCCTGATCGTGGAGTTACGTAACCTCCACCCTCTACTGCTATCGGAATAATGTACTCGCGAGGACTCTTCCTAATTGGTTCCGGACCGACGGTCGTCGAGCCCAGAGCGCTATCTGTGTCCGATTCTGTCGACTGCCGAGAGAGGGAGCTCGATCGCTGCGACATCGAACGCTGAGATAATGATGCTGGTGGTTTGGGCGGTAATGATTGGGCCGATTGCCTTTTTTGACTCTCCGTTGTTTCCATCTGTCAAAAAGAATCATAAGTTTGAAACATCCTTCATCTACGAACAACCTCAACAATTGTATGTATTCTCTCTCACCTGGATAGGGATTATTCTCTCCTTTGCAGTTTGCGACGTTACTTTAGGATTTTCAAGGCTGGTGCTTCTGTTCATAGGTGGCACCACCGCTGCCACCGGGAAAGCAATCTCAGATTTCAACGTGCGTAATTTGCGCGGATAATTTCCAATTTTGGCCTCGACCTCGGATTTGAACGCCGCCTCCGGGGCCTTGAACCCGGAGAGCGTGATCTCCGCTCGGGATGTCTTCCGTGGGCGTGGCAACGTCGCACTTTTGAGCGTTATTTCCATTTTACTTTGTTTCGCGGGTTCTTTGACTGGATCGATCGACGAAACCTTAACAAGAGACAATCAATTCATTTAGCAACATCCCTTACACAGATTCACATGATGGATGCAAGGGCAGATCTAGGGAGGACATTCGAATCTGAATTTTTCTAGCGCATAAAATTCTAAATTTCTAAAATTCTAACTTCTAAAGTTGGAGGGTTGGGGTTGAAGGTGGTCCCTTCTCTGATGATGTTCTAGATCCGCCCTTGGATGGTCGACGAGTTTGGTTTTTGCGCAAAGATAAGTATTGATTATCTACAACTTTGATGTTAGAGTGCATGGACTAATTAGTTGATCTAAATTTCAAAGGGGGTCTTACATAAAACTCGTTGGGACTTATCTAACTTCCGTTAACCTAGAAACAATCAATCACAGAGGGTGCTTTTGTAACTACATCCGAATCACAGTGGTTGATACAGCTTGTAACATCAACTTACAGCTTGAGCTTCAAGTGGCGCTTTGTTGTCGAAGGGGTATTTGTTATCGACAGGCGTTGAAACAGAGACGGTCGCATTTCGAACGTCATTAGGCCCAAGTTGTATCTTGAGTCCAAGTTGATTGGATTCGGGCGTTGTCGGCGGGGTCCGTGCGAGGGCGCCTGTTATAATAGTCGCGGCACGCTTCTTATCGTCCTCCCGAGTGGTGTTTTCCGGTTCCTCGCTCGATATTTCTGTCGGTTGTCCAACATCGATGATGACTCTAGAAGGCGGCGGCTGAGGGCTGAGGGGTGAGTTGGGGGTTGCCGCCACTGGCGACGTGAGACTTGCCTTGCGCTCAAACGCGCGCTTCGCGCCCCCTACGTTCACTCCTGGAATGAAAATCTTTTTCTTCTCCGCGTCCGGGACGGTTGTTGGCTCGCGGGTCTGGAACTTTTCTGCCGTTTCAAAGATCTTTGAGCGGCGCCTTTCCGTGTTCCTCGCAACCGGCTCCTTCTTAGGGCTCGACTCCTCGTCTCCTTTCACCTCCGAGACACTTGGCTCGCTGACTGTTTGCTTTGGCACTTCATTTGACTCTTCTGGCGGCGCCACTGTCGCTACGTTAGGTTGCTCCTGTTCCACTACTGACTGCTTTTCAACTACCGCGAGACTTTTGGACGGCTGAAGCTGCGGCGGATTCTCCTCTGTGGGCGAGTACACCATGTACTCCGGCTCCGGTTCCGCAGACTCCTTTCGTTTCTTCCATCTGCCGACCGGCGATTGCTCCTCGGTGTTAATTTCCACAGGCACGTCTATCTCCATGAGACTACCTTCCGAGTGACACCTCGTTGGTACCAGAGAGCTTTCCTGAGATTTTTCAGCAGCCGCCGCTTCTTCTACACACGGCGGTTGCTGCTCGTCTTCTACCACTAAGTTATCTGGACTTGCCGCCGACTCGGGTACCAGAGCCAGCAGCAAATCCAACCGAATTGGCGTCTGGCATGCCAGATTTTCCGCCACGTTGAGGCAATTTTCATCGAACCCCTCGTTCACCCACCAGTGCGAGCACACGCGCTTTATGTCAGCTCGATCGCTTGGCGAGATGTTTAACAGTTGTTTAATTAAACCCGACGCACCTGAAAATTACAATTGATAATGTAATAAGACAATTCATTTGTTTGTAGATGTTTTTATTCATTTTGTATTAAAATTTACGTACGTGACTTATTTTTTTCATCTTCATAATAGTCCGGCTGCGTGATTTGTTTGACCAGGCGTTTAAAATTGGAGCCGTCGAACGGCATGGCACTGTAGACGAGGGCGTACAATAGTACCCCGAGACACCAGCAGTCAACCTCCGGGCCGCAGTAGGGTATACCTCGGACGATCTCAGGACTTGCATAGAGCGGACTGCCGCAAAATGTTTTGAGCAGACGACGCTCGTCAAAGATATTGGACAAGCCAAAGTCGGCAATCTTCGCGTTGCAGTTCTGGTCAAGGAGGATGTTTTCAAGTTTGAGATCGCGGTGACAAATCTGGTGCTTGTGACAGTAGTATACGGCCATTGCAATTTGTCGGAACAAAAGTCGGGCCTCGTGTTCCGCCAGTACGCCCCTCTTTAGGATGTAATCGAAAAGGTCGCCACCCGCGGCGTATTCCATCACCAGCACGATTTTTTCCTTGTTTTCAAAGACTAGAAGAAAATGATTATTTATATTTATATTTGTTAACAAAATTTGATGTTTGTAATAGGATACATTTTAAAATTATACAAAACGTATAGTAAAAATTAAAATAATAACAGCGCCATCTGTAAATTAGATTTTTTCAAAATGAACATTTCGATTGGTTCAATTTCTAACCACCAGATGGCTCTGGACGAAAAATCCTTTACGAAGGAAGAAACAAAGAATCGTACCTTCATAAATATGAATGATGTTCGGGTGTTGAACACTCGACATTATTTGAATTTCCCGCCGTATCCTGATAAGGTCAGCCTCTGTTTCAATTTTACATTTTTTGATCGTCTTGATCGCAACTTCCTGTCCGGTTTCCTTATTGATTCCTAATTGCACTTTTCCATAGGTCCCTTGGCCTAACTTTTTGATTATATCAAATCTAAAAACAATTTAGACTTTAATCAAATACAATCTATTGGATTAGTCATTCAAAATATATTGGCATCTCTTTTTCTCACCTCTGTTTCAATTTTCTTTTGTGGTTGTGGAGTCTGACTCCCCCCGTACTCTCCATCCCCCCGATTATATTTCTTGTACTCGCTTCGCCGACCACCATTTTGAATTCTGCAAAAACGGAGGACACAAAACTGTATTACAAACAAAACTGTTGAGAATATTAATTATATGGAAAAATTATATTGAAATGTAAACTTGTTGCAACACGACACGCCCCTGTCGTCGCTAAGGAAGATGATACGCGGCAACATGGAGGATACGAGAGTTTATTTCGGGCGCGACTGATTCTTCAGGCGCCGCGTCTTCGACCACCAAACTATCTCTTTGGCCCAAAACTTTTCACGCCCATGTTCGACTCAGTATGTTGTAATGAACAAAAACACATTTCCCATTCAAACAACAACCCTTTCAAATGATTGTCGTCCGCTTTTTTCTTTCAAAAGGTTATTTGTTTTCATACAAACAAAAACACTCAGAATCATAACAAAAACAATAATTTCGTTTTGTTTATGTTTTGTTTTCACTCGCAATGTAAATCGAACCAAACAAACTACAATGACATTCGTTGTTTTGTTTATTTATGAATGTTTCTGTTGATGTTTACAACAAACATAATTAAAACGTAAGTGTTAATTGTTTGGTACCATTTCTTACGAACCGGAAAACAAAACAAAGCTTCGATTTTAACGTTTTCGTTTTGATTTCAGGGGCAGGAGGGATTTGTGATTTTGCGACTTTTGAGCGAAATTTGTTCAAGGTAAGCGACACTAACCTTGACTTGTACTCTAATGCCAGATTTACGCCGGGTATTGTGCTTCAGTTAAGAATTCTAGACTCGAGTCAAGCTTGTGTCTAGACGATTGGGACAATTTTTGAAGGAAATCTTTTAGGTCATCTAAAAATACCCGCTTATCGGTTGATTTTATTTCCGACCCCCACCGATTGTCATCTTGTCTTTTATTTTTTATTTTTAATTTGAACTTCCAAATGTTGAATTTGTCGGCTGGTGTATTGTCAATCTTTGTCATTTCAGGTGTATCTCTATATAAGCACGTTTATTTCCGTTTGGTCTCATTCGTTTATTTTCAAAGAAACGTGTGATTCACGTCACGTTCAGATTTATGAAAGATTGTGTGCCGGCCCTAATGGAAAACGGCGCAGTTCGTTTCATCTGGAAAGTATCTTTCCTTAGAACTTTGGGTGTTGTTTCACGTGTTTATAAATATACGTACAGTAGTATACTCAAATCCAATCGGCTGTGGCGTTCAATTTGACGTTTCCTTTCTTTTTTTCCCTTCATTTTTAATATAAAAATACAAGTTCTATACTATTCGGGGACTATTCTTGAACAATTTTCGAAGACCAACGCGACCAATCAACCATCTTTGATTGTTCGGTGAATCCCCGATGGAGAATCGTAATTTTTAAAAATAAATTTTCTTCTTTTGATTTATTCATCTGAGAACAATTATTTAAGATTTCTTTTAAGAATTGGTAAACAAACCAATACAAAGGTGACCGTCGTAACGGTGTGTGGAATAATGTTTTAGATGTATGCATAATTTAGGTAAAAAGAAAAATGAAAAAATGATCAGCTGATTGGCTGTGTGGAAAAAAGAACGCGTGTCCAGTTACACTGTCAATGCAGCCACGCGAGTAAAAGTGTACAGCGAGACTCAAAGAAGATCGTCGGTATGTAGGTTTCCGGGGACGAAAATAGCTCGTTGATATTTCGATGAGTGCGATCACAATAGTGTCGATTTTTCGAACGAAGCCTTGAGCAAAAGTCGTTCCTTTTACCGCGCCCTGAACAAAAAAATCAAATTTCTAAAAAGAAAATGTTAGAAAAAAAAAAGAAAGTGAAAAAAAGAGAAAGCAAAACACCAGTCCCTGTTTTGACTAAAGAATAGTTTTAGCTGAAAGAAATATCCGGCAGATGAGAAAAAAAGGAATTAAAAAAGGCGACAGCTCAATTGAGTTATAAATAGTCGTTTTTTTAATCTTACCTTTTCTATCGCGACGCGAGTTGGAAGCGAAAATTTTCGCCGAGATATCAAATTGGTTTTACTGTGTCAACGATTGGTTCCTTTTTTGCCTTGAATTGCGATTTGCCAAATTTATCAATCGCTTCTGGCTGAGCTTTCGGCTCGCGCCCTTTCCTCCGCTCCCCCCGGTGGAGCGCCGCGCACTCGTTTTATATTTTTTGTTGTACGCAAAATCTAGTTCGCCGATTTTGCACAATCGACGTGACTAGTCGGGTCGCGTGCACGCCTCATCGAATCACTGCGTTTCCGCCTCATTTTGTTGAACATTTCTGTGGCGTCGGAGAGACGACATCACACACGCACCTCCGCACTTGCCACCATCTTTATTTACTAATTTTGGACGGCGGCCGACGTACAACTTATTGTCACGTCGTCCTCCAGACGGCGCTTGCGAGCTTTCGCGCGTCCGCCCACCTAATAAAAAAATAGAAAACCAAAAAAAAAGTTATTAATACTTTAATCAATTGGCAAATTAATTTTTCTTTTTATTCTGAATCTCTGTGACGAAAAGAATTCGTAGATGGTAAATAAGTATAATACATTTTTTTGTTTATAAAAAGTTGTTTTTCTCATATTTTTTTTTCGATCAAGTTATTCATAGGCAAATAAAATTGTATACAATGTGTGACAAATGGATTTCTGAAATTAGTCATAGTCATTGATCGATTGCAAACAAGTATGGGTATGACTCACGCATGGTGTTGCGGACAACATGATAAGTAAAGGTATATGTTAATTCGAACGTGTTGGCGTTGTGACAGTTGAATGAAAATAAGTATTTCGTCAAACGGCTTTTATTTGCAAAATTAAAAGGACTTAACAGAAAATATGTACAAAGACTTTCGAACCATCAGACTGTTTTTTATATTTTTTTAGTCTAATGCGTTGCAAAAACTACTTTGGTACGTTTATACGCAGGTGTTCTTTGAATTCGTGGTCCGCGAAGAGAGATACACTTTTCTAGAAGAGCAGGCTGTCGAAAATGAATGCCTCGCGCCTCGGGAGTCCACGCTCGCACAGAAACGCGTTCGTCTTTGCGCGGAGTCAGCGCAACCCAACCTGAGCAAATAAATTTTAATATCATATTTTAATAGATCGTTTAGTAACGCATTTATAAACAAATTATATCAATCAAAAACACAATAGATTACCTGCGCTTGACAAAATAATGTCGCCGACAGATGTTGCTTGATCAATTCCCGTGACAGTGAATTCCTTATACCCCAATTTTGGCCATATTTTGAGTCTGTCTTCGTCAGCAACTGGAACTGAAAACGCCTTAGTCCTGAGTAATTGTTCGTACAAAAAGTCCGCTTTTTCAGTCTTACAGATCGTCACGGGTAGTTTTTCACTGGCAAACACAGTTATTCTGAAAGAGAGAAACAAATTAGCCATATTGATGCTCAGCAATTTGAAATAATGATAAAACAAATGAGCAAACCTGAAAATTCCTTGGACGTCGAAAAAATCGATCCGGCCCATCCCAGCAAGAAACATTGTTTCGTTGTTATGAATCACAAAAGAACGAGGCGATATTATTTTGCTCGGAATTGTAAGCAAAAGTTCCTCAGTAGTGAGTAGACTTAGAATTTGCTCGGGTTGAACAGTCCCCGGCGTGTCGATGCACCAAGACGATTTCGAGTAAGATTGTTCATTCAACCCCGCAAACTTTGCTTCAGCCTTTTTGTCCTCGCTTTTGTCCATGTGGAACAAGTCCACTATCTTACTGTTTTTTACCGCTAATGATGGTACTTTAAAAGTTGACCCGATGCGACCTACGAACAAAAGTATAAGGATTATTTTAGAATTGTTCAGTTTCTTTTTATTTACCAAATTAAATTACGAAATTAAGAGAAATTTTGAAATTACTCTGCAAAGTTGCAAACTCGATCTTTCTTGTATCTTTGTACTGTTCCTCCAAGTGCTTTCGTTCCAAATATCTCTCCTCTCTTTCGCTAATGAGCCGTTTCGTTCTGAGTGAAATTTTCCAGAAAGCCGGTCTGGTAATTGGGAATTTCAACAGGTTGAGAGTTGTGCCTGGCCATGGTGCTACCGTGGCACGCTGAATGAGGTCAGTTGCGGAGATACTACAAAAGTCTGACTGCAGCAGGGCATTAAAGAGGGAGGACTTGCCAACGTTTGTGCAGCCCACGATGTAGACGTTGCCTGAAAGTTCAAAATTTTATGTTTAATTTTATAACATCTGTTGATAAAAACGTAATATAACAATTTCATTTTCAGTACCTTTTCGTCTAAAATGAAAAAGGTCGCTGATCATCTCCTCAATTCCAAAATGAGTCTTGGCAGAAATCAACCCCATGCCAACGATATTCGCCTCGTTAATCCCAGATCGCACAACGGCATCGAACAAACGCGACTTAACAGTCTTGAAGAAGCTCGTACAGTCCTGCGGCAGCAGGTCGACCTTGTTGCCAACAACGTAGATGGGGACTTTGTTCCCAATGATGTTTTGCAGGTTCGGCCAAATGCTGCAAGGAAAGTCTGTGAGGTCGACCGTCAGGATCACAAGCTTGACTCGGTCGGTGGTTATTTTGGCTAGCAGCTTTGGGTAATCGTCATCCGACACCTTCACGTCCAGCGCAACGTTGTAGTGTTTCATAAAGTGACACCGCTGACAGACCATCGAATGCAGCTCTTCTTTTCTGTCGTAGATAAACAATTCCGAGGGGATGTAGCCCGGGATCGCCGGGTCTTTGCAGTGTAAGAGGGCACCACATCCGCCGCAAGGGACCGAGCTGATCATCGAGTTTGGCTCGGAGGTCCCGTACCTCATCAGCCAGGGATCCTGGTTGGTGTCCTGCAGCTTCGTCTCGTCGAACACCGCGTAGTCCTTCATCCAGTCCGTCGGGACGGTCCGTACATCGTCGCGCCATCTCGTGTAATCCCGCTGGCTGTTTTGTTCCAAATAGTCGTCGTACTTTTGCTGGCACTCGTTGTCAATCACGTTTTCATCCTCCGTGTCGTCCTCAACCTCGGTACAGCTCCTTTCAACATTCTCTCGCAGCTCCACCTTGTCCTCAGCCGCATACGGCATGTAGATTGGCAGATTCTCCTCGTAACGCTGCTGGTCCTCCGAGACGCTCACTTTTTCTTCCACAGCTGTTCCTCCAACTTGTGCTGCGTTCAAGTATTTCAACGCCACGCTCACCGAGGGCGTCAGCTGTTCGTCCAACCGGTCCCTCTGTCTGCCAATTCTCAGACGTTCCTCCAGTGTGCACATGTCTTTGTACGACAGCCTGTGTAGCTTACTCTCGATATAATCGCTGTAGATGAGGTCATTTTGCAATTTCTCCACCCGCTTGTCCAACTCGAACCTGAGCAGGGAGTACCTATCTGAATACGACCGCTGAATCGGTGGAAACAACTTCAGCCGGTGATTCCATGAGATGTTGTACCTTAGAGCTAGTGTAGCTTTCTTTAACAATGCCATCGATTCTAAAACATAAATTATCCACGGTAAATCATCCACAGTACAGCTCCAGCGTCACAGGTTATGATTTGTTTACATGTTTCGTTCGTCTGACGGTTCATCTGAACTGTCTATGATTTTTCACAATCATCACCGGATCTCATCTTCTCGTAACAAAAATAACATCGACTTGGTAAAAGTCAACATTTAAACTTTAACGGTGTGATAGAATTAAAAAAAAAAACACGTTTCTTGTGAGACAAATCTAACAAGCTGTCTGCTACAGTGGTGTAAATAATTTACGCCAGGTGGTGCTGCGGGTTCTAGGGGAATTCTAGGGAATTTAATTTTATGCAGTTGCATAAACTCCCGCTCTGTAGTTTGAATTGAATGTTTTTGTAATCTGAATTATCTTTCAATAGATTTAAAATTTTCAAATCTTATCAATTGTTTATTATAATTATTATTATCATAAATCAACAATTTCCCGAAATGCGTATGAAAATATAAAATCTTAAATTAAATTATTTCAATAAAAAATAATTGTCTCGAATAAGTTAAATCTTTCAAATTTTTTAATTTTTAGGTTAAAATAGCTTATTAAATTAATAATAATAAAAACAAAATCATTTAGTATGACAACAATAAAATTAAATTCAAGTTTATCATTTCAAATTATTTGAAATGCCCGCCATTACGCATGCGCGAGTTCTGCCGTTGCATTGTTCGCGAGCCGCCGCCAACATTCGAGACACCGACCGCGCGATGTTACGCATGCGCGAGTCCTGTCGTTGGCGTTGGAAGACCGTTGCTGTCCGTCAACATTCGACTGACTTTCTGCGCATGCGCGGGAAGTAGTTGGCGAGACTTCGTCCGGCACTTCGCGTTAAGATACCGGACACGGTCGTGCAACAGCGCTTGCGCCAGAAACTTATAAGCGAAGACTGCTTTGTAACCGAATACGATTGCAGATTTTCAAAACATAAACGTCCTTCAATTTGTTCGTTCGGTTAAAAATGGACTTAGTTTAGCTTCGCAAGTGATTCTCCATTGTCGCCCGTCCGCGTTTCGACAATATCGTGTTTTCGTGTGATGCGATTTCGGTTGTACTTTTTTTTAGGTTTGCCCGTCGAGACATGTTTTGTGAAGTTTTTTGTGTGTAACAATGTTGAGTGTATGTGTTGATGTGAAGTTCAAACAACTGATGTTAGTGAGTGTTATGAAATTTGACACCAGAAAAAATTCGCCGGAATTGCGACTGACAATGTTTGAGTTGCTGGTTTGAAACTGAGTTCCTGGTAACCTGAGATGGTCAAAAGTAAGTTTGTCATTGAAAAATTACGTAAACAAAAAATTGACGGCAAAATAAATTTGAATAAAAGAACAAAACAAATCAAAGCAAGTAAAAGCACTATTGTTTTTTGTTTTGTTTATTTCTCTTGAGGATTTTCCTAGTTTAGCAAGGGGAAAAGTGATTAAACGAAATATAAATACTATAATTTATTGATTGACTCATAAATTCGAGTTCGAACTGTACAATCGCATTATCGCATGGATAATATAATTTCCCGTCGTTATCATCATCAATTGTATTATCATTAAAATGTATAAATATGACTTGCTTAAAACTTACAAGTTCTTCGACTGCCATCTCGACAGTGGATTCATTTTTAGATCTTGTTACATTGGTTTTCATGGTGCAGCGTGAATCGCATTCTTCGTAACCTCTTAATCGTGTGATATTCTGGACGTAGACATCGAAAACGATCGAGGCTCACCATGTGCGATTAATATAATCTTACAAAAGTTCATTACATTATAAAATACATCAACACACAGTCGCTCTTCAGACGTAAATTTTCACACAGCCAAAAAAACAAAAAAAAAAAAAAAGAAAGGAAAAAAATTATTTTTTTTATAAAATATGCACATCTCACTTTTCAACGATGCAAGTTGGTCTTAAACTGATTAGGAATTGTTGACCATGTTACATTCATTAAAGTAAATAAAAAAGGCAATCTGAAAAGAGGAGGAAAATAATAAGCGACGCATTCTCTATTAGGAGCACTGAGAATGTGCGGAATTAAGGAATTGAGCAAAACCGTGCATGATTGATTGGAGGGCCCTTAAGGGCTAGAACAAAACCATGCAAGGGCGGTGTAAATGATTACACAAGTCTACGTAACAATCGAACCAGTGTAACTCCATACTCGTGTCAAGACAGCAATGGCAAAACGATAAAATAGTAATTCTGTCTGTTGTTTTGTGCATAAATTTTACAATCGGTATAGAGTTACAATGACCGGAAATCGGATAAAACGTTGTCTTTACATACATGGTGTGGGTTTTCAAATAGGTGCATCATATACGGCACTTGTCGCAATTTACATACATTGTCATCAATAATGTAAAGTTGAATAGACATTCCTGCTACGCGTGGAGCAAGCAATTCGCACTCTGAGACAAGATGTGTTCATAAATCGTTTAAATGTATAGTATACAGACAAAACGTTATTGTTTGTCGTTGATATGCATATGTACATTGAGTTGTAACAATTCAGAAACATCTCATCACTTTCTCACGCTATTTGATATTTTTTATATATATATAAAAAAAAAACAAACATAAATCAGATGTCGTAAATAATTGTGGTTGACTTTGTTTGAAAACCTACGGTGGCGTTGCGTCGTGGCAACTGGCGGAACTGAACGTTAACAAAGCACGAGTTCTTACTTTTTACAAAAAAGAAAAAGTTGAATTTTACGTTGTTCTTTATTATAAAAAAACGAACTAATAAAGTGCCAAGTTGATGCAATTTTGTAAAAATTCGAATCTGACTTAACCCCAAAGATACGACAGATCCGCCATCTTGTTGTCGCACCAACGCCACCTGTAGGTAATTATTTACGTGAATCTAACAAGTCCCATTTATCTCGTACACGTTTTCAAGCACCTGCGTTTGAATCGTCAACTATACAATTTGCAATCACTCTCAATAACCTATGCGAACAAATTTGAACTCGTCAAGAACATTTCCAACCCGCCCGTTGTTTCACGTAGTCTCTCATTATACAAAAGTACAAAATTATATATTTATACATGGATAAAATTTGAACTGTATAAAAAACATTTTTCTTTTCATTTTGTTTGTTCTTTTTTGGTAAAATTGAAAAAAAAAGAATTTAAATTATCACATTTCGAGTTATTCAAACTTGGACACAATTTCAAAATTGTTCGCCTCTGTATTACCGACTGTGTTACCTATGAGCTCTCAATAACCATTCGAATTGTCACCAAAAAAAAGTACAAAAATAAAATTAAAGTGCAACTGTCGGCAAAACAGAGTGAGCAAGGTGAATTGACATACGTGGCCTTGAGTAGTAGACTAGCTCGGATCGAAAAATCCGAGGACCCTCAAAGTGTTGGTTACTCGGTCGATGAGCTGCTCCTTGTAGCGCCAGATCGTCGTATCGAGCACGCGGTTTTCTCGAAACTCCTCGCACGTTTTCTTCAGCGACTTGACGCAATCCGCGCGGTAGTGTTGCAACTGTGCATCCTCCGTTTCGATGGGGTAGCTGGTACAACCAGCGCCTAGACAGGCCAGAGGGAAATGATTGTGGAGGGTCACGACCCTTTCCGTGTTGTGGAAACACTTGATATATTGATTGGGCTTGGTGAAGTTCTTTGAACGGTACACGTGTTGCAACATGTGCATATACCTAAAAGCATCAATTTGTCTTAATCTCATTCATTTAAAATTCAAATTCAATGTTCAAATTTAAAACAAATTTTTAATTTACATAAAGATCCAATCAAAAGTCAAAACTAATTAAGATGCCAAATACTAACTGAGGTGTGTCCTTGAAAGCGTCATGTAGAAGGTCATCCAAAAAGTAAACATTGCGAACGTTGTAAGAGGCGCGTGTTTCATTTTTGATTTTGAACGCCTTGGGTAGGACGCGCTTTTTCATGAGCTCCTGCCACGTGTGATCCTGCACAGGCATGATGACCTCATCCACATCGAGCAGCGCGATGTAATCGTACTCGTACATGTGTTTGTACAGGCAGTCGTTGTACGGTATCAGTTCGTTTTGTCTCTTATGATTAGTCTTCTTGGACAGATACATGTGCTGAAGAGCGCGCACGTTCGGTTGCCCTCCCGGCAGTGTCAACGGGGTCACGTGTACTTTGCCCAACTTTTCATAATGTTTCAGCACCTTCGTCACGTTCGGGTGCACCTGCAATTCGTAGAAAAAGATCTTGTCGGCACCGAGAAGACCTGCGAATCAGATTGATGAATTTATTTAAACAATGTGCATAACAAAATAAAATTAATTAAGGGGTTATACCTTACCTGCAACAAAATCAAATTTTTCCATATGAAATCTTTTAAAAATAATAAATCAAACGGGATCTTATTAATAAATGTAATGGGCAATCCTCGCTCGGTCGGATTTTGTTTCTTTCGAAAATACGATTTTTAACAACCGTTTAGAAGTCGATTTTTATACCCAAAAATTGGTGTTTAAAGTTCGCAAGGCTGCCGTTTTATTAATATGTTATTTTTTTTTATTCGATTGAAGGACTATTTTTTTCATTACTAATGAGATGCCGTTTCAAATTGTGATTTCAAATGATTCACCTTAGAAGTTTATTTTATAATAAATTGATACGTGAAAACCGCTTGCAAACAATATTATTTCATTTCTGAGAAAATTATTTCAAATTTCGGTTTTTTGGTTGCAGGTAAACCCCTTAATTTAACGAACAGTAACTGACCAATGAGTTCGATCCACTCGACAAGTCTGACAGAAAGATCCTCGTGCAGGAAGTCCAACCCCTTGACGCAAACAGCAAACTCCTTCTTCTTTTCTGGCTTATTATAAATGACCTTGAGGTTGTTGGTGGCGGTATCGCAGATCTTCTCAACAAGGGACACCGATATCGGCGGGCCCTTTTTCCAATGCGACTGCGGGATCTTGCAGGCGATGAGGTAGGGCTGGTAGATGCCGGTCTTGTGGTTGCCCCACTTCGAGTACCAGATATACTTGTACTCGAGGACGTCGACCACCGCGGGTTGGTTGTCGCCGTCGAACCAGATCTGACAGAAGGTCTTGACCACCGGCTCTATTCTGTTGATCATGCCGACTATCCTCACAGCTGGTCCTATTCGCGAGAGCCTCCTGATGTCGTAGAACGCCCCGAACAGCTGGAACGTGCCGTTGCTCGAGACAAGCGTCTGCCAGTAATAATTGTTGTACTCGATGTCAAAGACGTTCGGGTACTTGATCGCGCAACCGCTGCCGCTCTTCGGCTGCTGGCCGAGCTTGCTGTTTTTGTTCCAGTGGGCTATCGGAAGACTCGGGAGGTTCTGCTCGATCTCCTGGATCACCTCGGCCTCGCTCTTCGCTGGCGACCGGTCGATCCGCGGCTCGGCAAGTGGGATCCTACTGGTGCTGCCCCCTTCCTGTCGTTGCAGCAGGAACCGGGAGAACCCGAGTTGCGGTATCGGCTGCTCCTTCGGTTGGTCCTCCGACCCCCTGGCAGAGGGCGTCGCTCTGCTCAACACCTCCGCGTTGCGCAGGTGCACCGCCGCGATCATCAACAGGCCCCAAGCAAACACCAACATGAGGGCGCGACGAGCGCATCGCGATCCTCCGCTTCCGCAGCTTTTCAACATTCTCACGTCTTCTTCTTTTTCTTCTTCTTACCCCCAACTGCAAACAGTTTAGAAATTAAATAAACATTTTGGTTATTGTTTTTATTATTAGTTGATAACAGTACAATAAACATCAAACATTTTTATTTTTAAATGAATTAGACAAATTTAGAAAAAAGACAAACTGATTGTTGCATTGTTTAGAGGATGCTAAGAGCTTTCATGGGAGTACCCACATGCCAGGGTTCTGAAGTATCAAAAAAATTCAAAAACAGTGACTTAACCTCAAAAAATCAAAAAATCGATTTCTCAAATGAATGTTGTCTAAAGAATCAGTAAAAAATTTATTCTCGTGTATTTTTAAACGCCCGATCAATTGCCGTTGTCAAAAATCTCATTTTCTCATAGTCCAGATTGATGGTAGACACCAACACCAATCTGTTTGTGTCTAAAGTTAACGTTCGCGGAATGCCAGCCATGCTGGAATCACTGTATCCCTAATTTCATCATTATTATCATTCAAATAATTGACGGTCCGAGAAACGCAGCACGTATCCGAGAGCCCGGCGGTTGCGACGAGTGAGATGGTACGGTGAAAAACTGTGAAAAACGGTATGCGATCAGCATAACCGGTTTTGTTCAAGCGCACGTCGCGATGACCGTCTTCGCTTGCTTTCCCGCGGTCACAATCGTTTCTGGGCCGAAGCAATCACGCGGCAGCAGCGCCAATTCTAAACTCGATTCAACGAAGAATAATGAAATTAATTAAAATAATAAACCAACCACTCTGCACGTAAACATTATTCATCGTCTGGAATAACGAAAGTTTTCCGAGTCCGCGAGATGTACACTGTTTGCTCTAATTGGTACGCATGCATCGATTTCACCCAGTTTTATTTTTTTTTTTACTTGAGAAACACAAGACAAATTTTGGAGTCTGAATTTTTTGCGCGCGACATAAAAGATGAGTTTTGAATGAACCGTTGAGTTGATGAGGTGCGGATTTGCGATTAACGGTATTCGATTAGGCACGTCCGAGATTCCTCGTACACGTATATTATGCTTTAGCGGTTCTCTCGGATGGCTTTTTTTGCAGCTTTCGATTATCCCCCTCGCGACTCTAACGTTTTCTCATCTCACAAACAATAAAATGATTCGAAATGAAGACGACGGCCTAGCGGTTTCGTCTATTGAAAAGATGCTCGTATTTGTGGCGTATACGTATATATATTGGGCTGTTGCAAAAGGTAAATAGAAAACGCGCGGTTGCAGAATAAAGTAGCTAATTACGAAGCTCGGCGGAAAATCGTTTACATCAACCGCCGCGGCGGTGGAGCATCGTTTTCGAGCAAATATCATTATTATTATTTCATCATTTGCCGTTCGCCGCAGAGGTTGCGCAATCGGCGCAATTAATTTCAAAAGTTTGAAAACAAATGGTGCTGTTATACATAAGACGGATTGTAAGATGGATATGAAAGTTTGGAGAAATGTATCTAATTGCGGTTGAATTGATTATGCAAAATGTGAAAAGGAGAGGGGGAGGGGGCAGACAAAGGCCCGCAGCTAAATTTATCGGTAATTACGGTCTATGATTCATTTGCACATAATAACTCGGATATTAACGATCGACGCCTCGCGTTGGCTCAGAACGAACAATTCGAGCGATGTTACGCGGCGATGAATTAATTAGCGAATCGTTTGAAAACGGAAAATCATACATCTGATTTAGATTTTTGTCTCGTTACGAAAGTTGTAAAACAGGAAAAAATATTAATCCATAAATGCATGAGATGCGCGAAATGGAAGAAAAATAAAGCGCGCAAACAAAATTGCGATGATATAAAAAAATTTGAGATGAGACGGCGTGACAATTTTTACACGTGGATGTTGACAAGATGAATTCTTGCGAAAAATATTTCGAGAAATATTTTTTTAATGATGTTCGAAACTATGATCGCATCAAGAGTGTTTCTTAAAACGAACATAACAATGACGAACTTGTTATGGATATTTGATATTTTATTAATAAGACGAATCAAGTTTTTATTATTTATTCATCTGCAGCAAGGATTATTGTTTATATTATTTTAATAAATCGTATTGATTCAATTTCATTTGTGTATCCAAGGTCGCAAGTAAAACTCTTGAAAAGCGACGATACCCCAGACGTGTTAGAAGATTGTGTAAGAAAAATGTGTCGTATTCAAATATTTGTTTATGATGAGATTACGAAATCGGTCTGATGATGTTTGAAAGGACGAAGATGATAAAGCAATCGCATCCCAATATTTGTCATAAAATATAAGCACAATAGCTGTCCCGTACAAAGTCATCTTTTATTATTAATTTTGTTTCACCTAATATGACGCAACGCGTCAAGATTAATTTTTCATCGTCGCTTCTTCATTTACACGCTCGACTGCCGGATTTAAAAAGGTGCAGCGGGAAGACTTATAATAACAAGTATTCATTTTTTTTCTCCGTCTATTTTAAACCACCCATTTACGGCTTCTTGTGGTAAAACCATTCAATTTTATTATTAAACGTCGAGTTTAGATTGCGCAACGTATAATCAAGACAAAAATTATGCATTTGTTTGGTTACGAAAAAGTTTGGTTACAGAGCGCCGTTGAATATTCATTTTGTCAAACGTTTGCTTGATCGAGGACTTTTCCTTCCTATTGAAATGGATGTTTTTGACGGTGAAAGTATATTGACGGATTCTGAGAGACAAGTTTTTTGTTTTTGGATGCAATGAAAATAGAAGAAGAAACGTTTAGAGATCAATCTAAGAATTGCATTTGAATTACAAATTCAAAAAAAAAAAACAAAAAAAAAACAATACGAAATGCGAACAATTTATGAAATCATTTAAACCAAATTTAATTTAGGATTAAAAGTTTGGTGAAATACAAAATCGAAAAATATTAAAGTTTTTAACGTTGATCTAACGTTATAATTTGAAATCCAATTTTAATAAGCTCATACTTATTAATTAAAACAAATTATTTTCATTACAATGCTTCTGATATCTAATCAGAGATGGGAAGTAATTTAGCTTTAAAGTCTTACATTCAGAAGCGATATTTTCATTGTCTACTCAATGAAAAAAAATCGATTGTCTTATCTGAGTGGGAAATTAAGAACGTGTGAACTTGAAAACAAATTTTTTTATAACGTAATAAAGAAAAATAATTCATTTTGGAGTTGAAGAAAAAAACGTTGATTGATCATAATACAGGCGTAAAACACAAAATACCGATATAAAATAGGTATAAAAATTAGGCATAAAAATATTTCTACATTCAAAGTTTCGAAATGCAAACGATTGGATAATTTGACACACATTTAAAGAATCCTTAATGCGAGTCATTATAAGGATAACATGGTTCTAAACAGAATCATTGACATTCATTGCATGAACGGGTTGCGACAACAAAAAAAGTAACGTCACAGTCGATAATCTGCAAATTAAACGTCTGCAAGTACGCACGCATGCACGTAATATACGCAAACGGAAGTTCATTCAGCTTAACTCGGAGTTCTTTCAATTGTTGAATCAGCGCGATCACAACTTCAAGCTTGTACGATTGAAAGATTAATTATAACGCGATATGAAAATCCGATTATTCCAGATCAACGGATATATAACAGTACTCAAAAGTTAACGACATCGAAATATCTGCGTCTCCCCCATGAAATCAAATATTTGATTTGATAAATCTCTAATGACATTACACGATTACATTTAAACGAAATTTTAAAATTTTAGAATAAAACTAATGAATAAAATTGAGATAAATTAATTAAATTCAAATCTTTTTTACATCATGAAATAAATAAGTTTTAAATAATCATTGACTTTGAATTGATCAAACAAATATAAATCCGTAAATATTTATTCTTCGGATCGCGTGTCTGATGACCGTCGTATAAAAATAATTTAAAAAAAAAAGACACACAAAGTTTTCCAGCTCATCCGTGTCTTATAAAGTTGTATTTATTTTTTTTGTCGACTCTACTTCTCTACTCGTGGAAAATATTTACAATTTGCGATCCAACGAAATCCGTTACAGTATAATTATACAGCAATTTGAGTGTTCCTACTTTGCGTGGCTGTGAATTGTAATCAAAATCGAAGGCCGCTTTTGATGATTGACAACTTAATATTCTAGATATTCCAGATGCGATACTTTCTATCCCTCTCTTTTTTTTAGGGTTGAAAATTTAATGCAACGAGAGGAAGAGCGGGTGGGGAGGTACAATTTGAATTTGGCGCCATCAGGAAAACTTCTCAAGCGGTCAAGAAGAAATTGACCTTGACGCAAAAATGTCGAAAAATCATCGGTGGAGCACACCGCCATGTGTGCTCCAGTTTTTTGCTCAGTCCGGTCAATTTTTTCTCGGCCAATCCAAAAGTATCGCTCTTTTTTTTTGACATTTGACTTCGAGACACGAGGCCGTACTTTCTTCTCCTTTCCCGCGCGACGACTGGTCGACTTATTTTCAAGGCAAGTTCCAGTTCGAGGTCTGCCGGATGAGCGACAAAGACTAATAAAATGGTAATCTTGTAATTCAGATGAAATATTTAGTTATTATAATTAAAAGTTTGAAATCATATCGGGCGTACCGATCGCGTGTTGTAAGTAAGCGGGTGAAATTGCAAAGTGTATGATTGAAAGTGGGATGATTGCTTTTGCGAATTAAATATGATCCTGCATGACTGATAAAGTCTGACGAAATGAAAAAGAAAGAAAAAACAAAATACAATAAACAAAACAAACAGTATAACATAAACAATGCAGGATGAAGATGAACAAAAAGTACACAAATCAGGACAATCCGAGAAATAAAATATTTAAAGTGATATGTCCAAAACAAAATGACCAAAAAGAAAATGAATGAAGAAGAAATTTTTTTTAGCAAACCTGAGATACGCAGAGCCTGTCGACGATTGGATGCCGAATTGGGAGCCGCAGCATCCGGTTTATCGGCTTCGTCGTGTTTTCGCTTGGCGCAGCTTGGTCCACTCAACATCGAGCTGTGTTCACTTAATCAAAAACGCATCCTTACGAAACCGTCCGGACAACATTTTGCCACAACTCGAGTTCTTATTTCGCGTGTCGCACGGGTCAATGGCACAGATGGTAGTTTCGGCTCTTACTCTGCGCCGTCGTTGCGCTATGGCGTCATGCCATCAACTGCTGCCGGCAGACTCGCTCGGGGGTACCACCGGTTTGTGCGCGCGCGCGCTCTCTCTCGCTCTCTCTCTCTCTCTCTCTCCCCTTCTGTCGCACACGTGCATGTGGGGAGCGAGAAATGTGTTATCCTCTTTTTAGACTTATACCCTCCTCAGTTACTAATGCCGATGATAAAAAGTTGAGCTCAAAAATTATTTGGGCCAGTCATACACCTTATATCCGAAGTGCGCTTCGCGCGCACTCAAACGATGGATTTGGCAAAACATACGTAAGATGAATATTATGAATGAATATTCGATAATTATGACGACTCAAAATTAATTTGAAGTTTGCGGTTTCTCATCCGCAGCCAACTTCAGGGATTGAAATATCGTGAAGTTTGCATCGATGTTTCCGCAGTCAACTTCAGAGGCTGAAGCAATTTGCAAAAGACGCTTGGAAGAAATTTATTACACAACATGGTTGAGAGAAAATTGATCAAAATTGAATCAATTTTGAAGAAACGAGACTCGTTTGATTTAACGCGCGCCAACAATTGAGTGCTTTCAATGTAACACGTTCGAAACGACTAGATCAGTCGGGAGATAGAGCACATCATTTTTATAACGATGATGCGAATTCAGTCTGTTCTAGGAAAACATTGCGTGAATTACTCGGAAACGAAAGTTACTTGAAAGACACACGAGTCGCGACAAGGTCGAATCCAGACATCCTGCTAACTTTTTTCAAAACAGATGTATACACCCCTCAAAGTTTTATTCTCGGTTTCGTGGTTTCTAAAAACAGAAAATACCAAATCATGAACGCATTTTTAAAGTATTTTGTAACAATTAAATTATGACAATGCAAGTTTCATAACCGCATTAATGACGAGGGAGTGTTAAAATGTTTACTAAATGTTTGAAATAGATAAGAGTATATAACTAACGATTCGCGAATGAGATGAAACAATTTTGCATAGGATTTTTTTGTCACTGCAATCATACGGCTGTTTGAATGTGCGAATCACAATGGCCGACCAGTTGCGGGTCGCATGAAATAGGCCGCGTGGTTTCTAATCAAGTGGGAATAATAAATATCGCGATTCCTAAAACACGCGAGAAATTGAAATCCAAAGCATCTCGGGCGGAGAAATCTCTGTTGACGAAATTTATCGGACTTTCAGCTCGCGCGTTCACTAACCCGTTAAAAAAAATGTTTTAGAAAAGTTTTAAACTGCAACTCGGTTAGACATTTTTAAATGTTACAACTTTTTTATCAAGTAAAGTTTTTTTTAGGAATTTAGGTTAGGTTTTTGAAACTTTTCAAAATTCGTAATAATTAATTGTTTTTTCAATTACGAATATGTGGGCGTTTTTTTTTAACACGGGATCTGGATTTCCTCGCGCAAATCGCTCATTATTTTGGTTTGGAATAAGACATAGCGACGCCCACTTGGTGATATCCATTAACACTTAAAAAAATGTAACAACGGTAATAATTCGAACCTGTCTTGATAATAGAAACATTAATGACAATTTAATGAATTAAGTTGTATTTATTATAGAAGAGTTTGTTATGTAACTCTTCGAGAAAACTTCGATTTGACGCATGAAATTGTTATAAATAACTCCGTAAAGGTGTCAAACTGAAACTCTGACGTTTTCTTTTTTATTCTATCGCGAGCGCTAACAGACGGAACGTTGCGCGAATTTTGTAAGTTGTGGAAAATCACGAATTATATAGTGTACGATGTCTCATTATGTTTAAATGATACGTACCTTTCACTTGGCCGATTGACAAGTGTAAAAAAAATTGTCACGAATCAGCACAAGCATAATCCGCCAGAAAATTCAAATCCAGGCGTGAATAAATCTTTTCGCATTTCCTTTCTTGAAGCAATGACAAAACCAACATCAGCCAACTCTCTAATTTTTAATTTAGAGAAACAAATTTGGATTTTTTTTTAATTGTTACTTTTTACAAAACAAAATAATAAAAATTCAAAAAAGCAAAATAAAATTAAAAAAAAAACTTTGATTTTCATGTAAAACAATAGTTGCTCTTTTCATAGTGTGCATAATCAATTTGTTAGGTGTAAACGATGTGGTATTGTGCATAACGAAAACTTGCGCAATTTTTCACTTTACGGTATATATACAAAAGATAAATAAACGTTATTCCGTTGACTGCAAAATTCCACTCATATCGCCTTAAATGAACGACATTAATATCCCCGTTTGGTTTGAACATTTGTTTTTGTACACATCACGCAACGATAATTTCGATCGGATTGTTGTTAAGGACTTCCTAAGTGTATTATAAGTCGCGCGATTATAAAACGAACAGCGGAAATCCGTTATAAACACGATGATGAGTCCAAAAAAACAAACAAAAAAAAAAGTGAAAAATAAAAAACGGCGGTCATCAAGTAAAAATAAGAACCTCTACTAACGTTTTAGATTATTTAAGCGGTAGATGAAATTAAAATAATCAGTGAGATTAATGGTTCCCGGAACGAAAAGGAAGCTGCATCGCAAATTCTGCTCGTTGATTTTCATTTTGCATCACCTTTGATGAACTATGAAATTTGCAATCAACGCAAATTAGGTATGGCGTGTAGTGTAAATGAGAATCACTATGAGATCTGATCATATTATCAGCATTTAATTTCAAGGAGAAAAAATTATAATGAAAGGAAAAAAAATTAAATTAAGGATAAAAAGAAGTGGAAAACGAGAAAAATCATACATAGTGCGATGTCTAATTAATTTAACACATTTGTGTGCGCGATTTGAAACGCGCGAATGTGCATACTTGTTAACTTCATTTGCGAAACTCAATAAAAACGATGACTGCTGGACGTTTCGATGGGTAGACACACACATTTTTCATACAAAAAAATGAGATGAAATGAGGACGGCGTATTATAAATGCGATAAACATCCAATAGTTGCGCGTTTTCCCAACACTTTCGGACAAGATTTTATTATGCATTAATTATACAAATTAACGCTGCTTATTATATCCGAACCGTTTATTTTATAAGAATATCAAAGTTTTCAATGTTTGTTTTTTTTACCGGATTAAAAATAATTTTTTTTCTTTCGTTATTACGAAACATAAATTCTAATTTGTTGGCATCATCAAACAGAAAATTGTTTTAATTTTGACAAAAGGGAAAGTCATAGGTCTGAAACTTGGATTATCTCTATGATATATCTATCATCGTGACGCAAAAGAAACGGGTTGAGGAAGATCCACAAAAGTGCATCCACATTTGCGATCACCAAACTCGTCAGCTTGACACTAAATGGTCGATTAAAAATAAAACTGATACAAATCTCTCTCTCTCTCTCTTTCTGATTCGCGATATTACATTTCGGTTATTCGCTTTATGAAGACGAATGACATTCAAGGTGGGACATACAATTTCGTAATATTAGTCAGATGTTTTTGAAATTTTTAATACTAAATCTACTAATACAAATGCGTCTATAGCCAAAGTTAAAAAAAATTGACTATAAGCTGAGATATTTAATTTCGAAATTGAGCAAAATGATATATATAGATATACGCGGCATGCATTTTTACCAAAGTTTAAAATCAAATATCTCGAAGTTGAATTTGTGAAACTTCTTCATACTTGGCCAAATTGTTTATGACAATCAACAATACACATGGTTAAATTTTAAATAAAAACCTGACTTTTCAGAACAAATAATTTTTTAACCTGCAAATTTGCATAAAATAATTTTGAAAGTGGCATGAGGTGATTTAGTAGACAAACATTAACAACATATTACAGAATTTTAGTCATAAAAAATATTAAAATTAATATAATTAATCATCAAAAAAAAAAACACACCCAATTTTGACTATACCACATGTCCCACCTTAAAACTGAAAATTTTCAACCGATCTCAATGAAAGCGAAAACGTCTGTCAGAATGAACGATGTCCCTATACAAGTTGGATTTGAAAACCTCTCAACCGCCGTCTATCCTTCGGACGTGGCGAACGATGGTTTATTTTTAGATTGATTCCATACCGCGTGCTGATTCGTACAAAAATTATTCATTTTCCCGTGATGCCTTTTGTTCAATGATCACGAATATTCATCCGTACGTGTCTCTAGTACAAGGACGGATTATGATTAATTATAAGTTCAGCATCAATTTTACTACATTGTGATTGGCGCAAATAAAAAAAAAAAAAACAAACCAAAAACTGATGAAACCAAATAATTAAAAATTGATAACATCTCTATGAATCAATTTTTGTGACAATTTTTCATTTACAAAACAGGAAGCGAAATAAGTCGGTCGACCTAAAACTTGGCTCGGCGAACAATCTCTGGTTAACGTTTTTACGCTTATCGCTTTTATCCTGGAGCACGTGCAGCACACGAATCCTGTGCAACGAAAAAAAAAATTCATCAAACTTGTGCAACCGGCAGAACGAGTGAGTCATTTAAATAGTGTGCGCGTTAAACGTAAAATCCTTGAAAAAGCTTACACGAACGGAGTGCACAATCGTTACTTTTCGCACCCGCGCTACAAAATTTATATTTCAAATTAAACAATATCAATAATTATTTTTAATGATAATTATCATAACTATAATAATATAATGATAATGAGAATAATAAAAATAATAAAAGATATAACAATGAGTGATTTAATACAGGGGTGGTTGAAGCACCTGCGGTTTTTCTTCGACGTCGTTCAAGGTCATAAAAACTTGTCAAGGTCGGCGCCAAGTCCCAGTCATGCGTGTCCGCGTCTTCAAATAACAATAACGCAAATACCAAAATGACCACGAAATGATAAAACAGTCTTTCTCCTAAATTGGAAAACAATTAGAGAGAAAAATATGTTGTTCTCAACGACTGTGAAATTAATATTTAATATTTCCATTGTATTTCATTATTGTATCGGTTATATTGATTTGAAATTTTTTAACTTTCGCACTCGGCTTGATAAACAATATTGACTTTGAGAGTTTTTTCATAAATGATTTCAATAAACGTAATAATAGAAATAATAATAATAGAAATAATAATAATAATAATAATAATAATAATAATAATATTGTTTGAGTTTAGTGCAAGTAATGTTGACATGAGATTATAAGTTTGGTTGTAATAAATGTTGCTATAGTATCATCAAAGTTTAGGAAAAATATGTTTTTTTGAGGAACAGAGAAAAAGAAAAGAAGAGAAGTTAAATGACCGACGGTGGTTTAATTGGTGTCATAACGAAAAAAGAAACACGGAACAATGTGTGCGGATGATTCATTATATAAGTTTCTTTCTCTTCTCGGAGTGAAATTACCTCTTGATCCCGATGGTCGATAATTTGAGTGCAAATTGTTGCGGAAAAGCAACAGTTACAAATCAAAGCTAATAACTTGTGAGGCTTATTTATGCGCCGGCCGTACGGTCTCTGTTACAAGCCACGAATATATATTCATAATTCATCGCCGTCTGCGAACGATTTGTGATCCACTGAACTCGGTTGAATCTTAATGATGAATCCGTAATGTTCGATGTAGCTGCATGGAACCGTCTGATGAAACAAAAAGATGCCAAGTTGTTTTCGAGCGCAAAAGTTCGTCGCGAGATAACAAAATTGGATTGTTTGGAGGAGGGGGGGGGGGACATGACAATTAAATGTCCCGATGGGGGTCGAAGAGGTGAGATCTATTTTGTATTTGGACACACTTTCGCTTTTCACTGCGCGCGATGCTATTGGCGAGCTGATCGCCAGAGAAAGGCCGTCGCGTTGTTGCCATCAAGTCGAGCCTCGTCCTCTAAGATTTGACCTTTAACCGTTAACGCACACGTCATAAAGATTCGCGTTATACTTTATAAATAATTTAGCACTGGGTTCGGAAAAGGTTGCTTAGTCATTATATCTTTATAGTTTGTTAAAAGTTTGTTTCCAACTTAAACAAATTCAAAGAGAAAATAAAAAATTTGTTTTCAAAGAAACAATTGTGTTTTATAAAATCACAAAAACCGTAAAAACATTGATAGATCTTTGGGATGTTGGTTTTGTTTGACACAAATGAGAGTTCTATTAGCATTTAAATTATTGTAGCATGCTGAAACAATGCATGCTGTTGATCGTTAATTGCAATATAACACATTCAGCGTTGGTGACGTCATGATCAAAGTGCGAGAAAGGTGTACGCATTCCAAAAGGTTCAACCGAAAAAAGTAAAAAAAAAAGCAGCGTTAAAAAAACACTTTCTTACGAAAGAAAAATCAACTAAATTTTGAGTGATTGATTTTTATTTTATAATTGTTTGTTTTAAGGTGATGCATGTTAAGAAATGAACAATCAAACGTTTTCAGATTTGTACTTCGGTAGAATAGGACGAGATAGGATGGGATAACAAAATTATCAAAAGAGAAAGTCAACAGCGCTCGTACAGATGAGATACAGCTCATCCTTTCTATGTTGGAAGATATATAGCCGAATCGAAATCACCGCGTCTTTTTTATCGTATCACGCAACTGAATCACCAAAAGTCATTGACTTATCGAGTTTTCTATGTAGTATCTCTTTTGTACCAAAACATACACCGATCGTGTTTGTTTCTTTTTATCCGACGTCTAATTAAGTCATCATCATCAATTTCAAGATGAGATATTTTCTCTAATTAATTGGTGTTGCAATATATAATAATCGAGTTATATTATATATATTTTTTTAAACATTTTGTTTCTGTAAGTTTGGCGTAATCTCCTCTTCCTTGTCGATAAGACATTTCTTCCATGTTTTCTTTTGCATCCAAAATAGAGCAGATAGGGACAGTACGGGTCATTATGAAACGAAATTACGAAGTTGAAAGTTCAGTCTACATTTTTATGTAATTGGAATATTAATTTTTTCAAAGTAATTATGGATAACCACAAGATTTGAAAAAAGACCATTATGTAATAAAAGTGTAATACAAATGGTGATTGATATAAAAATATATTAAAATATATTATAGTAACAGTAATCAAACGATTACTGTTCAGATTATTTATTCAGGTAATCTACATTTATAGGAAATGGTTCTTTCAAATAACATAGCAAATTGATGGTCAATAATTTGTTCTTCTTAATTAATGCAACTGAACAAATGTTAAATACATACCAAAAATTGCATTCCATGCATGTTATTAATATTTTGTTCTACAAAAATTCTTTTTTTTTCCATCCTTGTGTCGAAACCACGGGGTCAATGTGACTCTTAAATAAAAACATCATTTTATAATAATTTGTTATTATAGTGATGATAATGCTAGAAGGTATTTGCAAATATAAAGTAAAGGTTAAAAGTTGAAACAAAATATTACTTGTCACTTTAGCATAACTTTGAATTTTTGTCAGCAAACTTTCGTAAACACAAGGAACAACATTGTTGTTTACTTTTCATCTGTATTGTATACAAAAATATCGGACGAATAAATGACAATCGAATATAAGTTTTTTGCAACGGATCAACGTCCTCTCAAGGACGTTAACGGGTAACATATATAGTGCGCTCTTTTATATCCGCGAAGAAAGAGAAAACCTCTGGCTCGCGACTGATTAATTTGTATCAAAATAACTGCGCGCATCCGCAAGAATCGGATACGATGGCGAAAAAAAGACAATGGCGCTTAAAAGTTATTAGCCCGATGATGACGCCATTTGGAGCGCATTCCTCGCGGGTTTCATTTTGTTCGGCCGCCATGTTTGTACATCCGGGTTGGCCGGGACTCGCCCCTTGGCGGAATCACATCTCGGTAATCGTTAGCTACGCGATTAACGCGCGCACCATCATTTACATTTTCATTGGATAATGATGCACGAGATGCTTCGCCAATAAATGTCGTTAACCCTGGCCGGGGGCGCTCGCCAGATTTTTTGTTTTTTCTTTTTCGCTGGCTGATGCTACGCTACAACACACGCAACCACTCAACGGTAAAATTAATCAGCCCCCCTCCCCTCTTTTCGTCTATATTACATAGAAACAATGTAAAACAATTGAAATACACGACCTTTTGGCGACGCAAAAAAGGTTTTTTTAACGACAAGTTTCGTTGTAAATGGTGGTATGAGAGGTTGGTTTGTTTATAAAAATGAGTTAAGGTCAGAGGGTCATACAATTGTTTTTTGTAGAACGACATATATTAGGTTTTTTAAATAGGTAATCGCTTGGTATTTTGGTTTTAGTAGCTATGGTTAATTGTTATGACACCTCTGACCTTGAAATTGTTGTAAACAAAACAGAATCTTCCATACAAACTGATGCCGAATGTTTGTTTCGAACAGAAAGTATAACTTCTCCTTCTTGTCACGATGTGTGTACAAGTTATAAAATCATTAAACTTTTGCGAGGGAGAAAAAAATGTTTAATTGAAATATCGGAAACACCAGTTATCTCTGATGACGATAAGAGAGGCTACTTCAGATATAATCAAAGCAAAACTTCACCTACATAACTCGTAATTGAATTATATCCTCCGGTCGTGAGTTGAAACCTTTTTTTTTTCTATTTTTGAGGTCAAATGTTAAGTCATCTGTTCTGATGATGGAATACAACAAAGTGATAATGAGGAATGCCAGATGTGTCGTCTGACTGCCTTGAGAGTGTAAATTGTCGATTATCAATTGTCGGCGGCAGGCAGGAGCATGATTTTGATGGCAGACAAGGTAGTTGACTCATGACCTCAATTACTTTTTTTTCACGCAATCGCGGTCTTACTGTTCACCTCTAATCTAAAACATGTCTGTCAAGGTCAAACGATTATTCTTGCAGACAAAATTGTCTCTCATTTATTTACATAGATGTAGGTGAATCTAAAAATACCGCAAATCAAGATGAAAATTCGAAATGTAAACAAATCAGGAAAACTACAGGTGCAAAAATTTGTTTGCCATCTTATGCCTTACAGTTGATTGAATATTAAATACAATCTATCAAAATAAACAAAATCATGAATATTTTTTTGTTTTTGTTATTGTGCTGTGTAATTTGTTATTGTTGTTATTTTTTGTTTACTTTTGTAATGACTCTAAAATGCACACTACGGCTTTGAGGTGTGTTTCATTTTTCATGTACTCTTCTAAGTTACGGTTATTAGTATATAATTAAAATAATATTGAAGGCGATAATTTGTAATTATACCTGATACGTATGAAAGTCGGGAATGCGAGATTGAAACGAACAGTTGGAGTGTGTGATGAGAATATAAGCGGCATTTGATTCGGCACTAATGGACCGATGCATCATTGTTATAACACCGAGAAAAAGTGAATTGTGCAAGTGTCGTAAGAAGAATAATCGCGGGCGTTAAGCTGTTGTGTAATTTGCGCGAATATAATTATAGATTTTAATTTCGAGACTGAGCCAACTTTCGTGGCTCTTTCAATTTATCGTTGCAAAATTTTGTCTGACATTTGTACTGATGGTTCGTTTTTAACTAAAGATAAATTAGAACATGGATTTATTAGAATATCACTTTATATTTCACTTTGTTGCAAATAATGTTTCACATTGTTTTGAACTTGACTCTCGATCAACAATGTTAACAATGCTATTTGCCTGCTTGATCGATGTTATTGTTTGTATATCGACCAAAGATTAGTCGCTATTCGTGAAACAATAAGTTGTTGACAACCGCGGGTTCGCGGAATTTGGCGTAACCGTATCGCGTCAATAAAGATGGCGCCACCGGCAAGCTGAATTTTCCGCTACCGGGATGTTTTACCTGGCAAGAATAATGTACAAATATAAACTAAACAATATTCTTTTTATTGTCCATAGGAGTCCAGGAGGGTTGGACCAATCGAGTTTGGAACGACCTTGATGACCAGCTGAAGGTCACCGCAGGATGCATCGTTGGAAAACAGATCGCAACGGGGGACTATCATCGAAAAAAGGTTTGTTAAAAATTGCGCCGATCTGCATCGTTTGGATCGCCGAACCGAGTGAGTTTAACGAAAAAAGAATCACCATTTATTATATTTTTAATATTTTTGTTTAATGACAGGAAACTGAAAAATAACAACAAGTGATGTATAAATCAGGAAGATGTTTTCAAAACTTGGAAAAATTGAAACAAAACGTTTAATTCATTGAAAAATGAACAAAAATTGCAGTTTAACAAATGCATATAATTTACAAATATTTCCCGCTACATGTTACATTATTTAGTAACACTTTTTTTTAGTTGGCAACGCGTCCTTTCAAGCGGCGGTAAATTCAAGTTTTTTTCAAAAACCATTTTTTCGACGACAACCGCGAGATCCACAAGAAACGGTGATCTACGAAAATGATACGATTCAATTTAAAATAATGAACAAAAGAACATGAAACTTTTTGTTGTTGGTTCATCTTATTGTTATTTTTATAATTTTTGTTGATGAATCACGTGTTAGAGGTTATGACGCGACCGTGCTCTCAGACCAAACGTAAATAGACACTGAAAACCGGAGAAGAGATAAAAGTGCATTGTGATTGTTGATTACTGATGACAGAAAGTGTGTGAAAAATATTGAGAGGAAACTGACAAGATACGCAGAATATGATTCAGACACGGTGCAGCAAACAACAATGTGATCTTAATTTCTAACATGATGAGCACTTGGAAGCTGTTTCAGCGAAGATGTAATGATCTCCTGTCAAATAAATATTCCCTTTTGGTTATTCTCATCGCGTTTACCTGCATCTTCATCGGGATCGTTCATTTCGGAGAGGTACAATCTTATTGTATAAAATAACAAACAAAAAGTTATCAAATTATATAGTCCGCTTTTTCTTGTTCCATCAGGTCTGGATCATTTGGAGCAAAGAAAAATATGCCGCAGTTTTTAATTCGTTCAACGACAACATTTTGGGCAAATCGTTTCAACGTAAATTGTGCCAGCATGTTCCCATTGACGTTGTTTACACTTGGGTGAACGGATCGGATCCCGTGTTTGAAAAAACTCTCGAGCAGTATGTCACCGTTATAGATGTGAACGCGATAGCCTCCAGATTCAGTGATAAGGACGAGCTGAGGTAATTGTTATTATCGCGAACAATATAAATATCTTGATCACGCGTGTTTATGTGATGAATCGCTAACGTTTAAGTTCTGTTGAAGGTATTCATTGAGGTCATTGGAAAAGTATGCACCGTGGGTAAGGCATGTGTACATCGTGACTAACGGCCAGATCCCCAGCTGGTTAGACATGGACAACCCAAGAGTGAGTTTGGTTACACACGAGGATATCTTTCCAGACAAGCAACACTTGCCAACATTTTCTAGTCCAGCTATTGAGAGTCATATTCATAGGTAGGCGTCTACAACCAACAAATTCCTTTTTGAACGAATAACTAAGTAACTATAAAATAGAAAACGATGCACGTAAATTAATTTTACGACGACCTTCGTTGCAGAATCAAAGGTCTCTCCGATTACTTTTTATATTTCAACGATGACGTGATGTTGGGCGTGGAGATATGGCCCGAGGATTTTATAACCCATGCAAATGGACAAAAGGTTTTCCTGTCCTGGTGGGTGCCAGATTGTTCCGAAGTTTGTCCATGGTCTTGGGTCAACGATGGCGCTTGTGATCCCACCTGCAACAATACTCTATGCGAGTTCGATGGTTTGTAAACATTCGTTAAAAATCTCCCTTGCTTGTTTTTATTCATTCATTATGTTGTATCTTTTTTTTTCTAATTTTTTCTATATTCACATCTGTTCAAGGTGGAGACTGCGACGAAAAAGCTGAGCCACTCGAAGAAGAAGAAGAGGCTGAATCTCAGGAGGAGGATAATGATTATCCGTACAAATTGCTCGAACAGTTAAATATGCAACCGCCGCAAAGTAAATTGTTTCTGCATCTGCTCAAGCAGTCTCAAAATGGGACCGAGTTGCAAACGACAACTCGTCTCGCAGACGGTTTGTCGACAAGGTCGGACAGACATAAGACACCAGCGGGCAAACTAAAAAGAAAGTTGAACGACGAACTGATTAATTTAGTTCACGCAAATGAAACTGTCAAGAGTAACAAGCTCCGGTTGACGAGTAAGAAGGGCCAGAAGGAGCTGGACACCTATGCCGAGAGCTTGCTCTACGTTAACAGAATTTATAATAACAAGTACGGCTTTGAGAGACGTCGCGTTCCCGCGCACATGCCTCATCTGCTCAACAAGCGAGTGATTGTGAATATGCACAGGATGTTTGAGAAGGAATTCCACAAGACTTCGTCGCACCGTGTGCGACACCCAGAGGACATGCAGTTTGCGTTTTCTTACTTTTATTTTCTTACCAGCGAGACGAAAGATGTTAGCGTGGAAGACATCTTTGATCATTTTGATACAGACAGATCGAGGTACGATGAGAATAATGTAAGGCCAGTTGGGGGTAATTGTGACACTCGGATAAATGTGTTATTAAATTTTGTTTGCAGTACGTGGTCTGATCGAGAGATACGAACTTTGTTGTCAAGGATGTATCCTCTCCCATTGGATTACAGCTTGGTACAAAGTTTTGAAAATGATATCATCAATTGTTCTCGGCACATCAAAGTCAATCAAGTCTCGAATGCGCCTTCTGGTGAGAGATACCTCGACTCCACCTTGGTAACACGTCAGAACATCTTAACTTTTTTTTTCATTAAAAAAAGACATTTATTTCGATTTTTAATCGATTTTTGTTTTAGCCAATTGTTTCCAAAGGACTCATCGCCAAATGCTCTCTAATAACTAAAAAACTTAAGGCAATCTTTGGAAAGAAAAAACGGTACCAACATGAGATCATCAAAGCTGGAAGAAACGAAATCTTTGAAATGCTTACAAGCAATATTTCTCACACGGTTCAAATTTTGGACGAGATTAGAAAGTCACCAAAGTAAGTTAAATTCTAGAATTAAAGCTTGTGATTGAAAAAACAACATGAAAACAAAAACTGGTTTTCCGTTTTAGAAAATTCATCTGTCTAAACGATGATTTGGACCCTAGTCGTCAATCAGAGAATGACATTGTTCGAGCTTTGCTCAATGATTTTTATCGCTCGCTCTATCCAATCAGAAGCAGCTTTGAGTTACCCGCGCAATACCGTAACAAATTTTTTCATCAAAGTGAGCTTAACAGGTGGCGCTCGGATCGCGCGAAAGCCCGCAATTTTTTGCTCCTACTAGTGCTATTGTTGCTTGCTTTTACATTTTATTGTTTATTTCAAAGTCAAGTCAAACGGTTCATCCGAACACGATCGATGGCCATCAGAGTCGTTTAAGTCATTTTTAAACTGCGATCAATGAAGTTTATTCAAAATAGGTTGTGAGGGGGGAGGGCAATAAAAAGGAATACTCGTTTTAATATTAAAATATTTTTTTATCGATAAAAAGTCATTGCAGAGATGTCCGCATAAATGCACGAGTAAAAATACATTCACGTGATTGGGTTCCAAGTTGCGCATCGCTTGAAAACATTTTGTGTTTATGATTTTATAAAAATCTTAAACGATGCGGTTCTTGATGGATGAAATTCTGTATAGAAAAGTTCATTCTTTTCCTATCAGGTAATAAATTTGTTATCTCAACATTCAGCATCATGAGTGGGTATAAAAATTACTTTAACTTTTCCTTCAACAAATTATTTGAAAGATAAAGGCATTGGGCCTCGTTAGTAAAGTAACAATCAGATCGATTCGCTTGAATTGCCATGACAGACTAGAGGTATGAAGTGATCAATTTGGATAACAAATTATGCGACGATATAAATCCAGTTATGATCCGAAACGATTCACATGAGTTCATTGGCAGAGTTAGAGAGCTAAATAAATATGTAACTGATCGATAGACGCGGGGATTAAAATTCGTCGTGTCTGACGAGAGCTTCGCCGAAATCGGTGGCTTGGGAGCCAACAAAGATGTCATATTTGTCAAGGATCTCTTCTTTTGTGAGTTTTTGGTCAGCGTCCGAGTCAGCTTCGTAAATCAAATGACGGGACTCGGCTTCTGCATGATCAAAATCTGTCGGGATGATCCACGCTTTGACCTGGACACATAATTAGACAATTAGAACATTTTAAACATTAAAATGAAATAACATTTTTTTTTAATTTTTATAATGTATTAATTTTACATTATGATTACGATTTGGAATCATTTAATTATTTATTTTTAAAACGAAAAAGAAAGTTTAAGGAAAATTTGATTTTCGAAAAAGAATACAAATTTATCTATAAACAATGTTTACCTCTTCATTATCCATAAATCCATCTTTGTTCTTGTCCCTGAACAAACTGAACTGTTCCCTTTCGTTTTTGACCCATTCAGGCTCCTCTTCTCCTTCCTCGCCTTCTCTATAGACGTCACCTGAATATCGAACATCATATTATACCAGCTGATTGAACACCCAATGAAACAATCAACTTTTCAGTCATGTGTATTCTTGATAATAATGTCATATCTGCCTGAGTGCGTCGTAAGATAAATTAAACTGTAGCTTTTCCTCTCGTGACCTTGACGAACCAGTAGTCTTGAGGATCCTCAAGGTTACTGGATTTCAAGAGAGAAATAGCCACAGTTTAAAATATAAACTACACCTCAAAATGTTAAAATATTAATAAGTTAGTTTTCTTCCATTCATTCGATGCTAACTGCGCATGTGCAGCAATCAACTTTTGACCTTGATCTGTAATAAACTTAACACAAGGTCTTACTTATGTATTCCGCGAGCGAGATCTTTCCATCCTTATCCTTGTCGATATCCTCAATCGTCTCAAGAACAACTATATCCTTCATGTGCTGTGTCTCTTCGGGATGTAAGAAAGCCAAAAACTCTTGTTTCGTTAGGGCGTCGTCGCCATCTTGGTCTGCAACGGTCCAACGTCTACGGTCCCTCTTCAACATGGCGGCGTACGAGGCGTGCTCCTCGCTTTTCTCGCTGTCCTCTTCGTCTTCCGAGATCATCCCGAACACCACCGACTTGTAGTCACTCCACGGGAGCTTCTCCTTATCCTCCGGGTTGTGCGACTTCCACTGACGGTCCACGTCGTCCCGGATGTACCGCTGTTGTGTGTACTTGATCCAATCCTTGAGCTCCTCCTGCGTCACAAAACCATCGTTGTCTTTGTCGATCTTGTCAACTATGATTCCGAGTCTTCTGGTGCTCTCCTCGGGACTCAATTGGGCGAACGTCTTTGCTTCTTCGCCGAGGAACGCCTCGTGGTCATATGCAGGGTTGTGGTGTGAATTTATGTAATGCTCCTGGTCGCTCAGTTCCTGAAATATATCCATCCTTTTTTAGTACATTTTTTATCGCACCATTAAATCCTTAATTAAATAACACTTTTGTATATATATATATATATATATTTATTTATTGGGCCATATGTGCGAGAGAACGTTCAGAGTATATCTTTTTTTCCGCCATGCCTCCCACATTTCATATCTAAAAATAACTTGAAACAGCGTAGAAAAAAATTCTAATGAATGTAGGTATACAAAATAATAATAATAATAATAATAATAATAATAATAAATATAAGGATGTATGTTCGATAAAAATAATTCTATAACGATTGTAATAAAAAAATGAACCTTATCTAGGACGCGCTGATGTTCTTCCGGTTTCGGGCTGGCTTGTGCAGAGACGGCGATGAACGCGAAAATTGTAAACGAGACGACCCGCAGCATCTTGGTGATTGACGGAATGAACAACTTTAAGAAACGATTGTGTCACGATGCAAACCGGGGCCGATCAACTGCGCTTATCGAATAAGCAGCCGATTAATTGCATGAGGTTTCGAGAAGACACTGTGACAATTCACTTATTTCCTCGTTACTTCCACATCATCGGGTGTAACGAAAGAATAAGATTCTTGTTCGGCACACGACTCTCCGTACACATACACTCGCGATTAATACCGTCACACAATTTAACATGTTCGAGTGCGCGTGCATCGGGTTGTATTTCTGTACCGAGCTGCGCACATCATCCTCACGCCTCACTTTGGCGCGAACATTCAAATCCGATCGTTCATGTTCGATCTTTTTAGTGAAATTAAATAAAATTGAAAAAAAAACAATTTTTTTCGAAAATAAATTTTTATTATACACATGTTGGTAAAAATCATGTAGAACCTATATGTTATTATATATAAATTAAATATCATCCTATATTTGTTGCCATATATGGACCCATATATGTGACAGGCCAAGATATATGTTTTATCTATGTTATTTTGACATATGCTTACTTATATAAACCATACATCATGTAACGTTTGAATTTTTTGATCTAGGTGTATGTCTTAGTTTTCTTTGATGGTCCCTAATAAAAATGTACAATTTGTCATGTTACACAACAGAGCGCCGCGATTAATCTTCATTTTTTTTTGATTAATAATCATGACCCGGAATTACGTGATGTGTCAATAAACCGCTCGTAAGCACGACGATCAGCCACCTGTTTTGATATTCTGATACACTGCTTAGTTTCTCTTTCCTGTCAAAATCGATTAGTGTTTGGATATTTTGTGACGCCCTCTTTATATTCTAATCGGCGTTTTAATGTTGCGTTAAAATCATAATTAAAAAGACCATTAGAAAAAACAAACAAACACAATTCTTTTAGTTTGAACAATACAGTCGTTTTGGTAATTATTTCATTATTTATTTATTGTTGCAAAAATTAATGAAATTTCGTTTTGACACATATCAAGTCTGACTTTTTCAGTTGCATTTTTCATATAGACTCGCTGTTTAGCAGATGTTCGGTAAACATTTATTAAATAGTCTGTTCCTTGAACCATACAGAAAAAAATCATAACTTTTCTTTGAACGATCCTTAAACAAATAAAATTCAAACAATCTTAAACAAACAATCTTGTCGAAACCTGCAAATAAACAAGAAACCGGAACATTCAGTAAATGTTCATAAACAATTAATGAATATGTTTTTGATTTGTCCAATTAGTCATACTTTTTGGAAACAGATAACCAAACAAAACGAAACCCCGCAATGAAAAATTGTCGATTTAAATTATTATGTAAGAACAATTAAAAATATATAATTCAGCATTGACAACGTGACGTGTGACGTGATTAGTTGTTTTTGTTAGCCGCACCCACCGTTGTTTTGGCGGGAACATCGGTCGTGGCGATCGAGCAGAGGGGATTGATTTGACCTTGCAAAGGAAAACTAAACAACCAAATTCGGCGACACCGAACGGTCGCACATTAAAGTTCAGTCGCCTGTAAACAACGATGATTCATTTATCCGCATGGATAAATATAAATAAGGAGAGAACCGAGCAAGGATCGCGAGCCACGCTGGTTATACAAAGTTGATTGATAACGGGATGCGCGCAAGGGCGTCGGCGCACTTGCGGGGCAATAAAACAACCCTCGCATTCTGGCCTATATAGCGCTGCGATCCCAGCGATGGTGTGGTCGAACGATCGAAGGGTGGCCCAGTTGTAGCGCCGACTCGGCACACGGAGTTGTGTAGTTTAAAGGCACACCTTGTAAAATATAGTCGCACGTTTTTAGTAACAGTAGTTTGTAACAGTAACAACATATAAGTACATCCATATATTTTAAACGTTTTAATATCAACGTGAATCAACATTCTCCTTATAAATAACAAACATCAAACGCATCACTAAAAAAAAACGAAAAAAAAAAAAAAAGTAAAAAGAAGATAATAAATAGCAACGTCAAACAAGAAACAATGTGCAGACAGGACTTGAAGAGGACCGCCGTTGTGTATTATATAATGCAATTGTTTTTACGTAAGTTTGCACTTGTCGCTTCGACGCCTTCCGTCATCGTCGAATCTGAATGATGCTGCCAAAAGCAATCAAGCAACACGTTATACGGCCACTCGAACGCGCGTTTGTCACGTGAGGCTGGTTCTCTTGGCAGCGGGTAAAAATGTTCATGACAAACAGCCAAGGGGTATAGGGGAAAAACTAAAACAAAGGGAACAAACAAAACAAAACACGTTTGTCATTGGAGTGTCATTGACGTTGTTGTTATTGCTTGTGGCGGTCGTGTCAAAGTGGCTCCACCTACTTCGCCCTCTTCAGCGCCGGCATTTTTACCCGCGCCCCGGGTCCTCCACGCGCAAATAAAAGCTCACGTTTTCGTCCGCCTCTCTCTCTTTCTCGCGCTCTCTCAAGCACCCCGACTGTACATTTGTGTACAACTTTTAAACGCCTTTCTCAAAGTGTTTCTCATCACGGAAATGAGTTTGAAAATTGTTGGGCATTCTTATTTTTTTGTATTCAGCCGGACGACATTTTTGAGAACTCTGAAATTTGAGTAGGTAGTAAAGCTCGAATGGCGTCGTACGTTAAATACTATGATATCGATTGATTTGGGAGTTAATGAATTTAGTATGCCATTGATAACGTTGATATTTTGTTGTTTCACAAAAGTAGACAAAATTCATTTCCAAATGAAACAAAAAAAGGAAAGAACGAAACAAAAATACGTTCGAGTTGTTTTATAAAGCGAGATGGCTAATTATAGAGGTCACCTTTTAGGTCAATTTCTTATGTGCCCTTTGTGTCTTATAATAATAGACGCGTCGTTCAATACAGAAGAGTGACTTGCGTCAAGTCAGTGTTGAATATTATTTTTGTCGCTCCAGTATAAATGTTGAAAGAGTGACAAATTGATACGGCGAGGGATAAATTTATTTCTTTTTTTGCGGTCCTCGCAGGGTTTGCGGACGCCTCACATAACGTGCACGTGCAACTACTTGCACCGCACTATGTTACTTACAATCATTCGGCAACGTTGTTCTGCAATCACAGCGTTTCGGAGACCAACCTCCGCAAGATCCAATTTTTCAAGGACAAAAAGAAAATATTGCAATATATAAAAGAGAAAAACGACCCGTTCGAAAAGTTTGACCTGCCCGGCATCAATTTGGAGGTATTACACAAGTTTTCGTCTTTATTTTTGTGTTTATTTTTATTTTTTTTTTGTTGAGAACAAATTTTGTATTTAATTCAACGTTTGTATTTCTGATTGTAATTTTGTTGTATTTTATAGTCGTTTCCTTTGTAATTGGTATTTGATTGATTCAATTCTCAAAAGAGTTCTACAAAACGAAAGCTCGAAATTCGCATCACAATCGTCGATCGTTTACTGCCCTTCGGGCAAAAGCGGCCTTTTTATTCTCATTCTGACATCAACAAGTGTTCATAGTCATTTTTTAATCCCTCTCATCGCGAGCCAATAATAATAAAAATAGAAAAAAAAGAACCACTTAAAAATGTATGGCTTTCGTCTTTTTTTTCAATCGATCATTTAGCATGATTTAATATTATACATTTTTGATCAAGGATGTGTTTAATTACATCCTGTTTAATATATAGTTTATTTTCCTCAGTACGAACAGGATGGAAAGACAATCATTTTAAAGGATGTTGGTTTCGAGGCATCGGGACTGTATTCATGCGAGGTCGCCACAGTTACACCAATTTATACTCAAGACTCGGAAGCTGCTGAGCTTATTGTTATCGGTAAGTTGTATTCTATAGGGGAGAAACAAGGTGTTTCGAGATGTAGCAAAATAGTTGAAGTTGATAAATTGGTACAATTTTTTAATTAGTGTCAACCGGGGTAATAGTGACACGAAAATGCAAAGTTGTTTTCAACTTGATGTAACTTTTGTAAATAAGAACAGTTTGGCCTGCGTTTTTTCAATAAGTTAATCGAACCCCATTAAATGAAAAAATGACGTTGGAAATTGAACAATTATTATGCGGAAAAAAATAAAAATTAGTTTCATAACCTAGCTAAATTGTCACAATTACCCCGTAGACCAGGGTAAATTGTGACACTATGTGGGGTAATTGTGATTTAACGAATAATTGTTATTGCC
>JAPYZS010000190.1:0-99786 GCA_030522925.1 Trissolcus japonicus | reverse complement strand
ATAAATTAATTTATGTTTCAGACGTTTCAGATAGTAAATCAATAAATATTTTATGTACCTATAATAACTTTCTTCGTCGTCCTCCCCATCAATATCTGGCCGAAACCCTTTGGCTTTCTCCTCTTTCGATTCTTCAGTTTCAAGTTGAGCTTTCATAGTATTTCGTTTGACTTCCGCGTCAATACCAGCCATAAAAGCATCCAAAGGATCTTCGTCACTGTCACTATTCTGCTTTTTTTCATTTTGTTTTATCAGGTCGTACGTTGGAGAACCTGGGGCTGGAATGTATTCCAAGGAAGAAGAAGACGGTGTTTCGTCATCGTCATCAAAGTACCTATTTCATTATGAACAATAATTTCACGATATTATTAAACATCAAACAAAACAAAACCATTTAAAAATAAACTCAAAAAACGATTCCAATTTCATTTTTTATAGAATCATTGTTTTAACGTGGACAAAATCTTACTCTTCTTCAGTTTTGCTACGTTTTTTTGGCATATTCCACGAAGCTGACAGCGCACTTTCTGTTATTGAATTCATTGTGTGATAACCCTGTTTGCTAAGGGTTGATGTAGCAGGGGGCGGTGGAATATTGACACCACTTCTTTTCGTGCTGTTCATTTGAAATCCAGTGAAGCCAAAGCCTTTGGCTTTGTTTCCTCCTCGATTATAATTCATGATCCCAGCGTCTCTATTCAGACAATTTGAATAACCTGAAAACAAGATTCAAGAAAAAATGAAACGTTTTCGGTAGAAAGTATGGATCACTTTTTTTTTGTCAAAAAAATAAAAAGAATAGTATAGATATAAAAATATATTAACAGATGAAACGTCAATACATTTTTATAACAAATATCAAGGAAAGTAGTTTTGAGGTTAGGGTACGAAAGCAGTGTTTTGATTGTTTGTCAAAAAGTACATACAATACAATAAAAAATAATACAGGTGAAACGTCAAAAAAATTCATAACAAATATCTAGAGAGACAGTTTTGAGGTTAACAAACGAAAGCAGTGATTAAAAGTCCATTTCCTAAGGAGAGGTAATTGTTGGTGGTAGTTAGTTATTGATTCTGAAATGTCTTTCACTCACCTTTATGTTTAAGTCAAGTTATTTAACACTAACAAACAATGAGATGGAAGTAGAAATTAGTATGCTTCGCACCATTTCAATGACGATTTTAGTACCGCTCACGTCTTCAGTGTGAGTGTGCTTGATCCTCTTGTTTACAAGTTTACAAATACAGACATAAAAGATACGCTCATACACCAACGCCATCAAACATCAATTTGACACATCAAATGTCATCAGCGCCCATTAGGAAGTGCTCTTGAAAAATAATTTTCGCTCCCATATCAGAACGTATAAATGTTTAAAAATATAATTTAAAAATATAATATAAACTTAAAATTGAATTCAAACAAAAAATACTTCAAACAATATAAAATGAATGGAAACAAGGCAAGGAATTATTGATCCAAAATGTATATCTTGAAAAAGTTTAAGTAATTTTAAAAATTATATAAGAAATAATAATAAATTAAAAAACAACAGATTATGTAATTTGTATTATTGAATTTTAGATTTTTGGAATTATTTGTTTAGAGAAGATTATTAAATTTTACAAAGCAATTTCCCTTTCAAATTTAAATGTTTGAATTACGCGCGCGTTTCTTGAGAATCGAAAGGAAGAAAATCTGAATGAAAGGATTTTAAAAACCTACTTATCAACAAATTTCAATTATAAATCAAAATTAGATTAATTTTATTCGTTATATAGCATTTGTTGTTATTATTTATTTTTTATTATCACCCTGTTTGAATAGAATTGGAAAAGTGTCTTGCGAAAGTTGCAGCTGATCTCAAAGACAACTTCACTCAGAAAGTGATGTAGAAAGTGTGTGCAAAAGTGTGCGTGAAAACATGGCGAGCAGTCGACCGTTGATCGTTGCCGACGATTCTACGTGATTATCATTAAATAAACGTATCATCATTATGAGCTGACTAACTGTTTATTGTACTTGACAAGTTGTCAAACGCTCATAAACGTCTGTCAACATTGTAAGGGCATTGTCGTCTCTGTGTCAAATATTTAAGGTGATCTATTCCTACACAATAATTTATCCTCTGCCTGATTTCACTCACTCTCTTTCCTTTATCTCGCTCGATTAATTTTTTTATTTATTTATATACAAATTATAATAATGAAGATAAATGCCAAAACATTTATAAAACGCAAATTACGATACCTTTTAAAACTTTGATCATAAAAATGTATGCATGAAAACCATTTTAAAGCTCGATCTTATCTTTTTGAATGTGCTATTAAAAAATTTATATATTACTTGATTTTTATTTTGTAGTAATATGTAATAGGCTAAATGAATCAATGAATAACCGATTAAAAATGCATTGTCTATTTTTGTTACTCCAATGCAATGGTCATTCACTGATGCCCGGTCAAATATTGGTGCAGCCACCCTACGATTTATTTCTCACTCGTGCTCACCCGAGATCTTGCACTGTTAAAGATTTCATGGTTTCAAAGCATGTCATTTTAAGATTTAAAAACATACAATTTTATCATTGAATAAAACGATACAATTTAACTAATGAAACTTGAAATGCAGCTTACGAATGATTCCAATAAATTTAAGTTTTATTTCTTAAAAACATAGGATTATTCCATGTTACTGGTAGAAAGAATCTTTAGCGCACATGATTATCCTATGCGCGTGAAGGAATTGTTAGTTGATATTTAACTTAAGATTCATCTTTTCTAATTTAAGATATTGAACCATGATATTAACTTATAATTCCATTAAATTTTCAAGTTATTCCATCTTTAAAAAGTGATGAAAGGCCGAAGTTCGCCATGGGTTGGACCTTTGGCCAAGTTCGCATGTCCAACTTTTATTTTTTGATAGTTTGAAATTTTTTTGACAGCTGAGAATGTGTAGTTAGAAATTGGAAAATTACAAATGACTACAATTGCCTACAAACTTTTTGTTTTTGTTTTATTTGTCGCTGCAAAATTTTAGTTTTTTCTTTATGATGTTTCCGCAATTTTTAAATATGTCTCAGTTTGTATATTTTCGACACTAATGCAATCGCTATTTTTGTTGGTTTTATAATGAATGATTTCCACACTGGATAATTATATTAATAAAACCGAATAAAAATAAAATTGTCGTACAACTGGAGCGTACGTAAACAATTATAGTTCAAAATGAAGTGTGTATAACGAATTGAAAAATAATCCTTTGCGTAAATATAAACGTTGCTTTGATGTTTTTTGTTTTACTGATAAAAAGAATTATGTTTATTATTCAGTAAATGACAGAAAAAAATGATCTTGTGTATACGTGTCAAAAGAATTTTTTTCAAAAAAGTTATAATTTTTCATACAAATGATTAGTTTCTATTTTTTAACAGATTTTGACGTTATTGTAATTACTGAATTTAGCTCGTTATCAAAATACCGGAATTTTTGGCTTAGTCTCTTCTAAGAAAATACCGAAAAAAAAATCATTTTAAAAATGATAAAAAAAGTCCTCACAGATAAACAAACATGAATGGCTTATAAATGACCCAGTGTAAGGTTGGGTTCCCATTTCATACACTCATTTTTCATACAGAATAAAAAATTTTTTTCCATTCTCTTACTCATTTCCACACACTCATAATAACTATCTAAAAAATACTAAATATAATTTTTTATTATTCCTCGGACGTTGTTATTATTTAATACAACATACGATAACATTGTTATGTCAAATTTCATAAATGGATATTTTCTGTTTGGTTTCATTATTTATTATTACATGAAATGTAATAAAATTGTGCACTTTTCATTTGCGAATGGAATTTGATAAAGAAAAAATGGAAACTGTTGGCATTTTTGCTGCAGCCTTCCCTGATCACTTGCAAGTTCTAACTTAACTGTGAATCGTTGACAGGATGTCGGAACGAGTTGAGCTGCAGCAGCTGGTGTTTGAGCAAGAGACAAATTCGGATACCGGGGAGTCGAAGCGAGGCTTTCGATGTCCCTACCTTGGCCTGGTGCTAGCAACAGTCTCATCGCTTTTCTTCTCGCTGTGCAGCGTGATAGTGAAAGGCCTGGTGGACATCAACCCGATGGAACTCGCGGCATTTCGTTTCGTCGGAGTGCTGCTGCCGACGGTCCCCATCGTCATCTACAAGGGCGAGCATCCATTTCCAAAAGGTCGTCGTATGATGCTGCTGCTGCGCAGTTTCGTCGGCACCACCGGGCTTATGCTCAGTTTTTACGCGTTCCGGCACATGCCCCTGGCGGACGCTTCTGTGATCGTCTTTTCAGTGCCGGTGTTCGTCGCCATCTTTGCCAAGATCTTTCTCAACGAGCCCTGCGGGCTGTTCAACGTGCTGACGGTCTGTCTCACGCTCGTCGGCGTGATTCTGATCACAAGGCCGCCGGTGCTCTTCGGCCACACCGTGGAGTCGCTCGCGGACAACCGGATCCAGCGCGCCGACCTCTGGGGCGCCGTCGCGGCCTTCTCCGCCACATTGTTTGGCGCGAACGCGTACGTCCTGCTGCGGGCACTCAAGGGTCTTCATTTTTCCGTCATCATGACCAACTTTGGCTCCTTCGCCCTCGTCCAGACTGTGCTGGTCACCTGGGCCATTGGCGCCCTCTGTCTGCCTCGCTGTGGCACCGACAGACTCCTCGTGGTGGCGCTTGCGCTCTTCAGCTTCGCCGGCCAGATCCTCCTCACGTTGGCCCTGCAGATCGAGCAGGCCGGTCCCGTGGCCATCGCCCGCTCTGCAGACATTGTCTTCGCCTTCTTCTGGCAAGTGCTCTTCTTCAATGAGATACCCAACAGATTCTCCATAGGTGGCGCCATTCTCGTTACAAGCTCAGTCATCCTCACGGGCCTCCGCAAATGGGCACTCTCATTGCCAAACAACTCCAGTGTCAAACAGTCCTTGGGCATCCTCGCATACTAAAATCATCCAGTTTTTTTTCTTTTTTTAACTAAAATTATTTTTCATATTTTAGTATGATTGTAGTATTGGGATCTCATCACGCGCGGATCTCAACGTTTCCAATTTGTTGTTTCGTTTTTTTGGTCTTCGTAGTCATAGCAAATTTGTGATAACCATTGTTTTCAAGTTGTTTAGTGGATTTGTCATCTTTAAACAAAGCGGTCGGCCAAATTGTTATAAACAAACTTTGTGAAATAAAAATAGTTTTTTATTGAATAACGAGTAAGTTTGTCTATATAATCAAAGTGTCTATAATAATTTGGCTTTAGAAACTAACGTGAGGGTATGCCTCGAGGGAAATATTGCTATCGAATATTGAAAACGGACTGTCAGATATAAATTCGTCAAACTGATTGTAGAGGTGGTAAAAGTGTTATACTAACAGCTACGAATAAAAGTTGTACAATGACGTTGATCGAAATTGTGCACAAATGTCGACAAAAGTTAAGAGAATGGAAGTTACTGATATCATACAATTTACCATCACGCTTTGCGAAATTCACCCAATATATTGCTACGCTTGACGTTTTGTATTAAAAAATGTTTTCCTCGACTTATTTAGTAATGTAATATACAACAAAAATGAATTCACCGATGATAAAAACAACTCGATAACCCTCCTGGATACAATTTTTGATAAAGTATATAAAAATTGTACGACATAAAATCTAATATGTACTGGAAAATGTGACAACAAAAGTATAATTCAAATGAATTGTCGCTTTTTTTATAAAAAAAAATGGGCAGAAAGTATATTAAAAGTAATGAACATAAAAAGTGATTGACGAAGTTGAATGAAAATAATAAACTACAAGTGAGCATAGCCTAGTCAACATTGTTAGATTTTTGGAATTATTTATTTTAACTGAAAACAAGGTATAGCACTTTTAAGGGCAAACAAACTGAACAATATACTAAAATGTATGAAACTTTACAGCCAAAAATACATCTAAATATAATTATCAACTTGTATGTATTAAGAATAATTGAAGTAATTGGGGTAACTGTTACACTCGAATTAATGAAGATTTCAATTAAAGATTGAAATAATTAAAAGGCTAAGAAAAAATTGCTATAAATGAATATAAATGTGTACCCAATTTTGATAGTGTCACAATTACCCCAACTGTCCCTATTTGTTGTTCACAAAGGTGGTATACCTCGCAAAAACCGATAACAATTACTCAACACTTTGCTAGCAATAGATGTACTTGGGAGAATACTTTCCAACGAAGGTCCCAATCAAGTCCAGCAACCAACACCAATGCAAAAAACAATGTAGAAAGTTGAAACAAATATAGCCTATTTTATATCATTATTTCAGTAATTTTATTGCGAACGTTAAAATTCTGTTAAAGTATAACTTGTGCAACGAGCAGTATTTTCTAAAGCAATATTATATTATAAATATTGAAGCTATAATTTTAAATGTATACAAAATTGTATGTAACATTTAGATAAATCTTTGCATATAATTACGTATAGTTTTGATAGTCATTTTGAAAAAGCGTAATTGAATGATGATAATTAGCCGACTCTTATAAATAGCACAAATAATGTATAAGTCTGTTGATTTAATGAAAACTTTTCAGGTGACTATGTTCCTAATTTGCTAAGACAGTTACCTGGAACAATAGAATTTGTATTGCTTTGTTAAACATATTATTTTAATTCACAACCCTTGTACAGTGTAAATATATTGTAATATGTAAAAGTTTATGAGAATAAAAAATTTATTAAATATCTATTCATTTATTTGACATTTTGAGGCATTCCGACGGTAAAGCACGTGAATCTTGAAAGTTGACGCCGGCGCACTTCTTCTAGAGTTGGGATGAGAAATCTGACAACACAAAACAAACAAATCAGCTGTTCACTGATTTGAGAACATGATGAATTAGGAATTGGACGGAAAGCAATGCTATCTTAATAAACGTTTTACGGCCTTGTCTGGTCTTATCGTTACGAATAAATCAGTGCAAAGATGTGCTGCTATTAGCGAGTCAATATAATCAACAATTTTCAATCGAGGTCGGGAGACATGTGCATCCTTTTCATCTACCGGAATCCTCAGGCAGAAGCCGAGTCCTTCAAGTTCATTCTGGCTTCAAATCGGGATGAATATTATAACAGACCAGCCAAGGAAGCTCATTTCTGGAATACTGATCCACAGTGTATCGGAGGTCTCTTTGAATTTATATTTTGCTTTTACAAACTAAAATAACATAACGCTTAAATTACGAATGACTAAAAATAAAAGTTTATGCAATTCATTAAATTAGCGAAACAAAAATTGAACATCGCCATTTTTAACTGTCCAATCCATAATTTCATTATAATTATAATTTTTAGTTCTGTAAACAATAAGTTGCGTAACGTGTGTCACGCTTCAATTTGCCAAGTCATTTAATCGATAAGAAAACATAGATATACATTATTCAGATGCTTTATCTTTTACAGATTTATGTATCTAAAAAATTATAGAACCTAAAATTAAAGCCTCTAAATTAAAGTCTGAAATTTTGATTTGTTAAAAGGGATGGACATGGAACCAGGCCGAGAAAAAGGTACCTGGTTAGCTGCATCGGTGAACGAGCGATTAGGAGTGATCTTGAATTTGTCAAACGAAACTAAAGGACCAAAAAAAGGTCGCGGATTTTTGGTCACTGATTACATCTTTTCGCCCGACTCGACGCTAAATTTTCTTAAACAATTACACACAATCAATCAGGAACAGCAGTTGTACAATCCTTACAATCTGGTTATCGCAGAGATGAAGTGATTATTTACATCAGTCGACAATTAATTGTCGCTCACAGTCAGTCACAATAATAAAGATTACATTTTCAATTATAGAAATGCCAATGTGTACTGTGTTGGCAGTTACGAGGGTGCACCCACGCCGGAAATGTGCAAGGATCAGATTTTGGGTTTCGGCAATAGTCGATTTCCAAGACCGTATAAAAAAGTACAAGTCGGTAAAAAACAGTTTGAACAAATTGTTAATAACACCTCGGTCAGTCAGAAAGATGAACTTGTTGAAAAGTTGATTACATTTTTGAAAAGCAGCGAAAAGTGAGCCTAATTATGTTTCTTTATCATTTTAGAGATTCATTCGTTCGTTTATTTATAGAAGATTGAAACTATTGTTCTGTTTGCGATTTTTTGTTTCAGGCATCTCCCTGACAAAGAGCTGGTTGAACGAAGTCCAACTGATTACGCGGAATTGAGCTCGATATATGTTAAAACCAAAGCTGGTGAATATGGTACGAGAACTCATACAGTGATTCTTGTCGATGGCAATGATCGTTTAACGTTTGTTGAAGAGACTTTGATGTCTGGCGGTGATTGGAAGAGACAATGTTTAGAGACAATACTGAATTGAGTACAAATTTGAGTACAAAATATTCTTAATGAAACAATAAAGAAAACAGCGATTGTTGTTATCTTTAACGTTTTTGTATTTTTCGGTGAAAGTTAGTATTATAATCGAATATGATGTATTTATAAGTTTAACATAACGTGTACAAATTCACATTTTGATAGTTCTAAGTCGCAAGTTTAAATCATAATCTGATTGATTTGTAAGTATGAAAATGAAATAAATATTGAACAGTTAAAATACAAAGTTTAGTTTAAGTTTACTTTAATTAATTTATAAACAATGACTCTTATCTAATAATTATGGTATAATACAAGGAATAAAATCAACACACGATAATACTTTTAATCTTTGAGATCAATCTTCTTCTAACGTTTCATCCTCTTCATTGTCAATGTCCTCGTCTTCTTCTTCTTCTTCTGGATCTGCGATCTCAGAACCCATCTCCGAACCATCAAACTCGGTACCTTCGACTTCAGTTGTTTCAGCCGAATCATGTTCAGTAGTCTTGAAAAATCATTTTATCACAAAATTACCAATCAATGTACAAACATCGAATGATAATTTTATTAATTTTTTGTATCATTTTTGAATTGTGGGGAAGAATTACCTGTGACGAAATGATTTGTCCCTGTAAGTTTTTGTTGTTAAGGTTGGCCATATAGAAAGCATTTGTGCTGTTGTTGTAGACACACATCCCTTTGACTCTGAACAAAAATTGCTCGCTCAATTGTTTCTCCTGAGGCGCGAGTTTTGTAATGGCAGTATCTTTTTTCTCGATTCCCCAAGAACAAATAGTATGCATATATTTCACACACTCTGCAACATAAAAAGTTGAATAATTTTATTTCTTATTTTAAAAACAATTTTAATAAAATGTTTAGTAAAATTAAAAACCCACTTTGAAATAAGTGCACAATATTTTGAACGTCGTCCCTCTGATACTTGAGGTTGTGATCTAGAATAGGCATACCTTTTGCCAAAAAAATTCTGATCACTTGAGGAACATAACGAATGAACAACAAAAGGTACTGCCGGGTGTTATTTTTTTTGCACACTTCAATCATTGTACTCAAAATAGTAACAGTCACTTTCCATTTGCTTATACTTTCAGGATCGCTAAAAGATGAAATTAAAATGTTTTTTATATGAAATTTTTAAAGATCGATAGTGATAAATTAAATTTTGAAGACATACGGCATTTTTTTGTTAAAAAACCCATTAACTGCCTTGATGACACCCTCGTAAATCTTTTTGCACAACAGGGGGAAGTTGCTTTTTGTTATCGATGGCATACTGGCCAAACAGTCGCTGGTTTTTTTCAAATTCTCAACTTCGTTTGGAAGGTTTTTTACTATCTCCAGAAGATGATCCAGAAGGTCCTCTTCATTGTCGATCCAGTTTTTTAATAACTGAATGATCGCATTTCTATAAGTACTTCCAGAATTTTTGTCATCACTCCAATCCCTTTTCAAGTAGTCATATGATATTTTAGCTGAAATAAAAATGAACTTTAGAAAAATTGGAAAAACAAAAACTGTTCTTAATTGAAAGAAAAAATACTAAACCTTGATTAGCTTTGTTCGCTTTAGTGAATGTCGCAGAATGTGACATGAGAGTTTGGCATAACTCAACGAATGCCACTGCCAGTGAAATTTGTGTAGCTACGTCCATTTCTGCTTCGATGTTACGGTATGCCACTTTAGCTAATTCTTCACAAGATTTCAACACTTTGTTGGACTCGTTGTTCAGACCAGCTAATTTTCTTAAAGCGTCTAAAAAATCATTAACAACTTTAATGACGAATACTAATTTGTGAATTTGCAATTTAAAAAAATCATGAAAAATTACCTCGGAGTAATGTATTATATTTTGCTGTTTTGAATGATTTCCACGAGAAAATCATTGTCAGTAGTTTAAGCAAAAGTTTGACTGCCTCTCTATCCACACGTTCATCGTTCTCTCTTAATCCGTAGATAAGATCTTTCAATTTGGTCAGAATTTTTGGCATCAGGCTTACGAGCTCACTGACAAAGGTATCTGTAGCTGAGTTTTCAAAAATCATGAGAAGCTCATTGACGATGAAACACACTTGCGGTACAGTCACAGTCGTAACTGTATTGCCGGCCTGGGACGGTCCAACTTCCATTTGGAAGTCCAACAGCAAAGCAATCTGTGAAAGATAACAAAAGTGAAAAATTCAACGCCCACTCAATCCCATTAGAAATAAATTGTGCATATTTTGAAAATTCAAATTTCACCTTAGTATCCAAACGGCGGAAATACGACGGATTTTTTGCGTACAAATCCGAACCCTTATTCCAAGTTTCTTCTTCCGTCAAGTTCATTGTTTTATTTGCATTGCTTTTTTTACCTTTGCGACCGACCTTTTTTTCACTTTTCACAAACGCCGGAATCGGTTGCTGATAAAAGTAGCAGGGAGGTGGTTGATACTTGAAATCACAAGTTGATAGATCCATGAACAGGTCGTCTTGCAACTGCATTAAGTCATTCAAACGACTGATGACTTGCCTTTGTAACAAGCTGTGTTTTTGTACTACAAAGGCATTTATAATTTCACGAAACCTATAAAATATATGTATTTATAAATATTTGAGTTTTTAGTTGACCATGTTGTCAGTGAAATAAAAATCGGTGTACCAGTTGATACAGTGAAACTTCATGTTGAGGGTTCCGGGATCATCGCCGAATTGATTCGGCATCAATATCGGCGAACCAAGTAGAGCATTGATGTCTTCCAAGTCACCATCGCTTGATGTTTTTTGCAGCGAGATTTGCAAAACTCTAAATAGAATTGGAACAATAGCACCCTCAATACCATCGGACAATTTGACGCATCCCATCTCTTCTTCATTCAGACCATATCGAGCTTGAATATCTTCCCTAAAATTCAAACAATACATTTATTATAAGCATTACATTTAAAATCAGTATTATTTTAAAATTGATGTTTTTATTTGATAATTACGTGGGTTTTGGAACATCAATATAATATAACGAACTGAAGATTTCCATAAAGTCGGATGTGATATGCTTGAGAAACTTTTTACACAAATCTTTGCCCTGTGCCACAACTTGTCCCATTTGATCATAAAACAAACATTGCGATTTCGAACATTTTGAAATAGCTGATTTCACACGTTCTGAAAAGAAATATAAATCATTTTGCATTACAAACTCGTTAGATTAATTCTGTGGTTGACAGGGAAAACGAGGTAAGTATATACGTAATCCTTATACAGCTAACTCGTTTTTCCTGTAATCCACATAATTATAATATTGTATTACCAAACAATTTGATTGCTTCGTCGACAGTTTCTTCTTTATTAGCGAAATTTTTGATTGACATCACGGCACTCAGCACACCTCGAGATTTATACCTGAAATATAAATTATTTATTAAACTAACTTAAAAATAAATTAAAAAATATAAATTGATTGATATTGTTTATATGAATTTTATATAATATACAACTAATTTGAACTGACGTATAGTTTGGACTTGACAGCTGTTTTTGCATGAGAATAGTTAAATCTTCATTGAGAATACTGTGCGCCTCCTGGGAGCTCGTGCACAAGCCGTGCATCAAATCGTTCAGTGTGGCGACGTCTTCTAGGTTCATCTTGTCCACGTTCTCGAGCAACAGTCTCAAATAATTACAATGACTTTGAAGGCACTTCATCTCCTCTGGCTTGTTCATCATCTTGGTCAGCAGTGCTAATGAGTTTTTCACCGTCTGATTGTCGTTGCCCATAATAAACAAAATGCTTTCAATGATTTCGCGTTGTTTTGCCATCTTACTACTCTGACTGTGAAACATCTTTCTAAACCAATCAGTGGCGAAATCAACAATCGTTCGCTCGTTCGTTTTCATCAACTCGCTGGCACAGCTCAAGGCACTGGTTTGAAATTGCTTAGCAATCTGAAAAACACACAAATCTCATAAATTTTAATTTTGTTATCATTCACTGTCATATGTAACATCTATTTGAAAATACAATATTTTATACCTCTTTGTACTTGGTATAAAAATTTTTGACCAGCGTTGGCCTGTAGTATCCATTCTTGATATTCTGTTTGAGAAGATTGGTGATTTGCTTTGCTCTGGTTGTGCTTGTCTCCATGACTATCAAAGCAATGACAAAATGAAACACTGTTGCATCTTTTTCTTTCGATGTAATTACATGGATCGCAGCCTCGCCCATTTTTTTCGAATGCACAATATTCGATTTCAATGCGTTCAACGTCAAGACTTGATTTTTGTCGCAATCTTCTTGGGCATTCTCTAAAACGCACTCCATGTTGATGTTACAGATTTCTTGCAAAATTTTTTTGCACGTATCCAATGAATCAACGTTCGAAGTTATGAAACTGTAATAAAATGATTGTAAATAAACAATGTTTCAGATGGTAAATCAAAATCTCGTAAAATTCAAACTAAACCGTACTCAACAATGGCAGGAACTTCGCTGAGATCTCCAAAATTTGAAAGTTTCTCCACAGCATTAACTCGCAAGCTCTCCATGTAATCTTTTGAGATCGCCAGATTACCAATTGTATTTAGGATAGCGTTTGTCAGTTTGGTGTTTTTCGGCTCTTTCAACATTTTAGCAAGTATCTCAGCAATTTGATGGTGCTGAGAGTCTGTCAGTATATCAGGAAGGTAAGAGATCAATTCCTTGTGGAACCAGACGGGCCCATAATCCAAAAGCTCTTCGACATGTCGAGTCAAGCTTGCTGGACTTTGGATCTCTTCGAGAAACCGTAACTGTTGCAGCAGAAGTGAGACCCAATTTTGTGCATCGTTCGTACGACTGAAAATAATTATAAATAATAAATATTCGATTGAAAACAAGTGCAAATAAAAGTGGAAACCATCATGTAAGTAGATTCGAAGCATTACAAACTCAATACGGCGTCCGTGATTTTGTTTTTCAAAGATTCAAACAAATCAGTTTGTAATAGGGGGACGAGCAAAAGCAGTTTCACAAGACTAATTTGTATAGTAGACAATTCTTTGTCCTCCTCCTCCAAAAAATTCAGTGCTTTTTTCATGTTCGCGTCTTGGTCGATGTACGTGTTCCAAGCATCGACAATCACTTTTACTTTAGACTGGTCCGATGACAACATCTCATTCATCATGTTCCTCGCTGAATTGGAATCTTTCTCTGAAAATCATAGACTGTTATGAAAAATCAGAAATCAAACTAAGCATTTTTCTAACCGAAAAAAACATACTTAATAAATGCGGCTCGTCTGTACAAGACAGAATAACGCCACATTTTTGAAGGAAAGTTTCCAGCACAGTGGGTGCAGGAGTAACGTTTTCTGAATTTTCTCTGTCTGCCCTTTGCTGTGCCCTTTTCATCCTCTCCTTTCTCAAATTCGCTTCTCTGTTCGCCTGGGATTGTGACGATCCCGTCAATTTCGCCTTGACCTGAGGTTTCTTGAACGTTTGGCTCTCTCTCAAACTGATCTGTGAAGTTTCTGTAACCACATTTTCAACCGTTTCGACAGTTTTCTGTTTTTTCGGTGGTGCAACTTCATTAAACAAATCCTCTTCGTCGCTGCTATCAGGCTGCAGGGTCAATTCTCTACGTGTCGTGTTGAAATTTCTTCGTGAGTTTTCAGCCTGGGACCCATTTTGTGGCAGTGTTACCGATTTATTGGCCACTTCTATACAATAACAAAATAAAAGAAATGGATAACTCAAAAGATAACACATGAAAAAAATTGATTAAAAAATGTTTATAACAAAAATATAAAATAACCTTGACTTCTTTTCTTTAACTCGCTTCCATTTGACCTTGAGAGAGAAAAATTCGTTTTCTTGGTCAAGGGACACAAAGAGTCGTCAGTATCGTCACTCGTCGGTTGAAAATTTCCCCTTGTGGCACGGACATTATTTGGCTGATTCTGATCATCATCGGATTCCGAGTTTTTTTTCTTTTTACTGACCCGGCTACTGGTACTTTCACTGTCATCGTTAGATTCGTCGTCAATTTGCCTCTTCGACGAGCTGTTACTTGTTTGCGAACTCAACGAAGTCACGGAACTGATACGTTTCAAAGACGTCATCGAAGCAGAATTAAACGCTGTTGACAGATTTGAGTGCAACGATCTTGTTTTTACGAGCTTCCTCCGATCCATTTTGGCTTGTTTATTGGTTTATATTGCAATTTTTACAGATTATTCTACTTTCTTCACATTCTTTTTTCCCTCTGAAATTTTCAATTTCAAACTGTTTCAAACTGAACAACAACAGAACGAACATACACCGGTCGATTTCTAGGTTAGGTTCAGTTAGGTTTGGTTCAGTCAGGTTCAGCTTGGTTATTTCACTAAGCAGTGTAAAATGTTTCCGCTAGATGACGCGCATTACTTTCACACACTAACTTATTTTTGTTGCAAATATTCTGTTCTTTTCAGTTCTTTTTACGTCGGTGAAAATAAAAGCTACTTATTGAAGTGCGTTTTACAAACAAAACATTGTATCCAAGATGCAATGAAGACGAGTTGTGTAAAAGTATGTTTATGCAAGGAAATAAACATTCGTGCTGTGAAAACTTGAATCAAAAACTTAACGTTTGTGTCGCGTGGGAATGCGACGACAATCTTCGTTCCTTGCATCATCAGAATATAGGAATCTCAACAATGGTATCTAATATTCTACTGTAGTAATCGTTTCTTGGTAAGAGATATACAAAACTAATTTCTATTTAGTTTTACATACAAATGTTGTCTTACTTTTTGTCACTCTTGTATGTAAACATAACCTCTCTTGTACAAATGGGTACAAATTTTTCTTTTTGTTGTCTGTTACAGTTGACGTGTGTAAAGTAAACAAAACTATGATGATGGCAGCTCCGACTGCAGCAAACCCAAACTTTGGGATGACTACTGGAGTACCAAGTCCTACTGGTGACGTCTTCGACGAGCACCCAAATAAGTTTACAATTTATTTACATCAGTTGGCTGGAAGTCACGACAGTGAGGCAAACGTCATTATTCAAGACCATTGTTATGCTAGACCATGGAATTGGAAGCCTGAAAATGTTTATGCCAAACCGGTCAAAAAAATATTTTTCCCCAAAGCATCTAATTTATGTCGCAGGTATGATATTAACACTAGAACGTCTGTTTATTAGTAACACAAGTCTTTTCTTTATATTTACACGAAAAAAAATTTATATAATTTCAACTTAAAAGTTCACTGGTTTGTAAGTTAGTTTTTACATTTGGAGTGAAACAGAATTTAATTTTCTGTTTTAAAAGAATTTAACGAATTTGAATGATAGTTTGACAGATTGTCACAGAGCAAAGGATGAGGTGGACGTGGAAAGTGAAGTCACCACAAAAGCGCCCCACCAACTGTACACGTACGATCCCGAAAACTTGCCCCAAGTGCCGATGGATCTGAACCGTCCGCGAAAATTGATGGATGAGTTTCAGCGCATCGCTGACTTTGTGAAACCCGAGGAGAGTCCGGACGATTGGGAGGAGCGGATCGACAAAACATTCTGGAGTCCCACGCAAACTCGTATCTTCACCCGAGTGCTCAAAATTTTGTCAAGCGAACGTCTTGCCCGTCTGGTCAAAAATGGCAGCTTCGACGAACCCATCTTTCGAAGAACGTCAATCGACACTGCGGCCAGGAGGTTTCGCGAGGCGATGGCATCAGCCGGCTGGGACATTCGTATCGCCCAATGGCTGCACTGTGTCTTCTTCGAGCACCTTCCACACGAATACCTGCCCATTTATCTTGACATCTTGCAAACCTTGCGAGCAAAAATTCCACAACTCATTGACAAGATAATTGCCGCGCAACCCAATCTTACGGGTAAAAATGGATCAATTACGTGGGAAACTCTTGGTACCCTTCTGAAAAGAAGTTGGGACCCTGTGTCTGCTATTTTAAACGCTAACAAGCCTGTAAGCATAATTTTATTGTTACTTGATATTTTTCGTTTTAATTTGTTAACAAAACTTGATTTTATCTGGATCAGATGTTAAGTATTCACTGTAATTATAGAAAAAACTTCCGGGAAACCCAATCTTGGTGATTGCTCCGAGCGGAAGCGGTGCTACGATATCTTCAAGACAACACAAATGGATTTCACTCCTCGGTACGCTAGGGATGGTAGTGAACGTACCTGTACACTTGGGCCTTGCTGCGAGTAAGATGACTATGATGGCCTGCATCGATCAGTTGGTTCAAGCTACAAGAACAAAAATACAGGACGTCAGAGCAGATTGCCCTGGCAGACCGATCGTATTAGTTGGGTTCAATAGCGGCGCTGCATTGGCTTGTCAAGTACTCTATCAATAATTATTGGAATAAATAATAACATTAAAGTTTTCAAGTTTTATAGAACTTGAAACTTTTTATGCAAATCGTATTTCAAATTTGCTATATATTTTATATAGATTGAATATATTTTTAGATTGCTCAGATGGAGCTGGTTACTGCTGTGATTTGTATAGGATTCCCCTTCATAACTGTGGAAGGTAAACGCGGCTCTCCGGATGATACCCTGATGGATATGCGGTGTCCGGTGATGTTCGTAATTGGACAAAATGCGAATCTCGCGCGAGTGGAAGACATTGAGCATTTACGTGAAAATATGCTGGTGGAGACGAATCTGGTTGTTGTTGGCAGCGCTGACGACCATTTACGCATCACCACAGCGAAAAAAATCTCCGAGAGCATCACGCAGACGATGGTTGATCGTTGCATACTGGACGAAATTGGCGATTTCGTTGGTAATATTCTGCTTCAACCGCAACCCCTTCCTCTGAGACCTGTTGGCCCAAGTGTAACGGTTGGTAATCTTGCTCATTTGGATGGCAAACCTATTATTAAGAAGGTTCGTTTTTTGACGTTCCAACTTTCTGATAAAAAATTTTTTTCTGTAAATTAAATAAAATTATTGCTATCTATTTATTTAGAATATTCATTTGATTGTAATTTTTTTTCTGATTCAGGATGGGGATAAACGAAAAAACTCAACCAGTTCAGTTGAAAGTGAACCGAACTCGCCAAATACGAAGAAATCTCGGCCAAACACCCCCGTTTCTTCTACCGCGATGGCACCATCGTATCAGATCAATCCTTTAAATACAATACCAAAAACTTCAATGCCGGTTACTCAGTCAGGGATGGGTGGTGCACACCCTGTAGGAGCTGCTGCAGTAAAGAGGAAACCACGTGCAATGCCAACTCACAGAACGACGTTCAATGACCATGCCATGAACACGAAATTTTCGTCTCCGGTGAGAACAAACACTGAAATTGTTTAAAATGTCAAAAATCAAAACAAAACAGTAAAACTTAAATATTGCTTCGAATAAACTGATATGATGATGTTTTTTAGATGCCGAATAATGGTTCGGGAGGAATAACATTGAACATTGGATCTCTGGCAAGTTTAGCTCCGATTGGGCCCATTAGACTGGGGCCAAACCAAACAGGTCCTAGCACAGGGATGAGTACTTCGAAAGTCCCTGTCATGCCTATGCAACCGAAGATACATCCTCCAAAACCACCGGTCAAAGTTTTGCCACCTGGCATGCCTGCTCCCAAGATTCGCACTATGCTGCCTACAAACACCAACAAGGGCTTCTCTAAAATGACACCTAATCAGTATAAACATTTAACCCTGAACGATGGTGAAAGCCACGATCCACGTCTTGTCAATGTTATGCCTTCGCCGTCCAGTCAAATTCGAATCAACAATCAAACAGGTATGATCTAGAACAATGTTAAAGGTAGAATGTGACATTTCGATTTCTATTTCGGTTGCGACTCTCTTTTTTTCTTTCGAATCGTGTTATTATATTAATCGTTTTGATTATTTCATTTTCAGGTCAATGTTGAATGAACATGAAATAAATATAGTTATGAAATTATAATATTATATACGTTCGAATGTTGCTTATGTTTGGGGAATGATGATTATTTTTGAAGACTATTTTAAACATTTTCGTTTTCATTCAATTGAATTGATCTACAATCTATTTTTGGATATTGGTAGTTTTAGTTTTGTTTTTTACTTCGACGTCTGTAAACATTCGGTGGACATTTTTATATTGTATAAAATTTAGATTTGTATGTCGCTGTTTGTTTGACCCAAGTGGTTGAGTGTCTGTTTTAAAAATTTGTATACTTTCACTTGTATACGGTCACCATGATCAAAACAAAAGGAAAAAACTATTTCTTATCATTTCTACTTTTTGATATCTTTTCATTAGAGCTTTATTTTCACCAATCATTGAATTGTAAATAATGCCAATGAGCCTTGAAACAAAAATGTGCCTTAAGAGCTTGAATAAATAATAATTTATAATTGTATTGGATTTTGTTATATCTTGATCCTGGACATTCCTCATGTTTTTATGAGAAAGAATGAGATTGAGTGCAGTTGATTATTTATTTATCAACGTGTAATTTTTAAAAACATTTTTTTATAAGTTTGTTTGATATGATTGGCATGAATGTAATAGGAAGGTCTAATCAAACGTACAAAGATAAAGAAAAACGGTGAAAACGACTTGCACTTGAGCGATTTATCTGTTTCTGATTGTAGCAATGGAGATGGGCAGCGAAAGTGAAGCTGACACTGCAATTATGAAAAAGCGACGCACCCAGGCTGTACCATTGGAGCCTGAACGACAATTGAAGGCTCAAAAGCCGATGACCAAGATTACTGTGAAAACACCCAAGCCCGTACCGGAAGTCGCGACATCCGATTACGATCTGGGCAACATCTTGGATCTACCGATCATCTTTGCTAAGGATGATGTCAACTTGAGCGCGATCCAAGTTAATCCACCGGAAAAACGGCCGACGAAGGTTGTCCTCATCAGCAACAAACAACAGGATAAACGGCCTAGTACAACGAGCAACATTCCATCCATCTCCAGACAGCCGGTCATCGGTCAAAGTTCCAAATACACGAAAATCATCCTCTCAAAGAAACGAGAGACCAAATGTGAGAATCAGGTGGTGCTGACCAAAAGAACGCCTGTATCGAGGATCACCCAGTCGTCGCGAATTTTCACCCACGAGGTGGCGTCCTCGTCATTTGTGGACGACAGTTTTGAACTCGAGGATGCGTTTTCTGCAAGCGCTATCCAGAGGAGCGAATTTACCGAGGGCGAATTGGAAGACTTGATGGAGGGCACCAGTTAGTGTCAACTCTAGAAAATTTATCTGAAAATTTCGATTTTAGCGAACAGACTAGTCAACGTCGTAGAATTATAATAGCAGTTGGCATCAGTTTTCGTGATGCCTGCTATCCCGTTACGGTTCCTCTTTTGAACTTGCACGAAATGAAATACTCACTTTACTTGTAAATTGATATTTTATTAAATTTATAAACGAATAAACAAATATATGTACAAAATTTTCACCGTGCTTGTGATGCAATTTTTCCTGATTCAGTCTGAGCTACTGTTGCCGAGCAACTTGTCGCCGTCGGTACTCGTGAACATGGTATAGATCTTTTTGCTAAGCTCCGGGCCAATCTTCCTCGCACAACTCATCGGTCCTGCAGCTCTTCTTACCTGAAACAGATGTTCTGTTTTATTTTTTGACAAGATTAAAAACTTAATTTTTACACTATTAAGTGCGTTTGACTAAAGAAAACTCACTTGAAGATCTGCTAGCAACATTTCTCCCTCACTATCAGAACAATCTTTATAAGCCTGTGAAAAATTGAATTCAATCAAGTTTAAATATTATGATGGTCCTAGTGGAACAGTAGAAATATTATTCTCTCATTCTTTAAATAGCATTTAGCTGCATATCCTGAAAAATTTTTCTGGTTCATTTTTTCAAATTTAAATCTCAATCGTCTTAACAATTATCTGTTAGAAACTTGTAAAATTATTTTATGTATATTTTTGTATTAAAAGAATTATTTATCAGAAATTTCAGATTTTTTTTTTAATTTAACCAATTATATTTTCAGTTACTAAACGCAACATGACGCAATCTAATGTGATTTGTAATTTATATATACATATAATATTGTATATGTGATTTTGTATATTTTGTAATTTTAATTTTATGCAATTTTACCACTTCTTTAGAACAGCCTTAAATCTAATATTCTTATAATCCAAATTCATCAAAAAAAGTATTTGTTTGTATTTTTCAAAACAGATTCTAAGTACTATTTTAAGTAAGTTGCTCACTTTCATAAGTAGAGTTGGACTAGGGTAATTGATAGTTATCACTTCAGCCATCTCCCAGCTACACAAATTGAACTGACAAAGTTGTTTCTGCCAAAGTTGCTTCAACCCGTAACCTTCCTTGTTCACTGTCACCAAACTTTTCTTCTCGCCAGTGACGTATGTTTCAACATCGTCCAATTTTTTCCACCTTTCATTAGGGATGCCCAAAATATTACAGTTGAATAAATTTTTTATCGATACTCTAAATTGCAACACTAATAAACATATCCAAATTTGATGTGAAAATTGTATTAAAGTCAGTATTATATATTTTTTAATTTTTTTTTAGTTATTACTGAAAATTGAATAGTTGTGCCTACTATCGCAATTTTCACGTATTAATTTATTCATATACAAAATGTAATAAAATGGAATAACGTTTTTATAATATATTTAGGAACATTAAATAGTGTTCGAAATAAATACGAAATCCATTGAATAAGTTATTGGATTTTATTATACGAATTTTTAAACAAAATTATCGATAATAGGTACAACTACATTATTTTGCTAAAAAAATTGTTTTTTAGAAACTTTACCTATCATGCTTCAGAGGAATCGTAGCAATGCCCTTAGTGAACTGACATACAGTCATCGCCACCTCTTTTGCTCCCTGCACAAACAAACTTGAACAATTGTAAAGCACTTGAATCTCCACCAGTTGCTCTTCCAACTCCCTCTTCGAAAATTCGGGTTCCTTTTTCTCGCCCTTCTTTCTCGAGGAGTTTGTCTTCCCCACGATAAGGAGAGTCACGTTTTCCTTACACGTACGGTGCAGAATTTCAACATTTTCCCTGAAAGCTCCAACCTTGATCATCTCCATGACTTCCTTCCAGTTCCAAAGAACCAACATCTGGTTTTCCTTTGTGACCTCAGTTGAACTTTGAACCTCGCCATCGTCCACGAAATGCAGCACACTATTTCTCTGCCAGATGATGCTGAAAGGCACCGGGTTATTCGCCAAGGAAAACACCATCTTCTTTTCGTGCATCTCTTCAGCAATAGCTTCTACGTATCCGAGGTCCCGCAAACCCGCGTCCAAAATGGCCCTGCAATTTCTCAACAACTCGTCCTTGTCCTGAGACTTTTTGTTCAGTTTCTCAACTTCCTTTAGCAACTTTTCTTGTCCAATTCTCTGACGTTTCTCCAGCGCTTCCTGTTTTCTTTTCGCAACTTCCGCTGCCCTTTTTTCACCCTTGGTCGTTTTCTTTGTTGCCACTTGGTGCACAGAATCTGCATCCTGTGCTTCTGCCGATTCTGTCAACTGATTGATCCTGCGAGCAACATCACTTGGCAAATCTTCCGCAGTGTTTTCTTCTGGTTTTTTATAATAAAAGTTTACTGCTGGAAGATCTATCTCGAAGTTATCGAATGTTGTGTGTAAATCCGGAGAAATGCTTCCCCTTTCAGAAGCTGAGTCGGACACAGATATGATATCGTCATTCATCTTGGTTGTTTTTTCACTCCTTTTTATTTTTCTTTTTTTTTCGAGCAGAAAATGAACCTGAAATAAAAAAGAAAATGAAATGCTAATTTGGTTGTGCTTTGAATGGAAGCTAAGAATGTCATTCTTAATTTACGAATAATCAAAATAAAAAGAAAAAAATTTTTTTGACGGTAATGTCAATTTTAATTAATTGAAAAACAAGAAAAAACAGTCGTTAAAAAAGATGGAAAATGTATTAATATTTTCAGAGATTATTGAATTTTAATTTATTTTCGTTACGAATTAGAGTGAGGTCCGTATCTTGATCTCCCGCTCACACAAATCACAAAAAAAAAAATATTAACAGATCTTTATTTTCACCCTCGACAAACTGTGTTTCCAAATAATTAATTGTTTTTTTTTTTTTTCGAGACCTCAGAAAAGAGGGAATAATTGGGTGACAAAACAAATAAATCTGGTTTATGACAGCCAATCCCCATCGGGGTTTTGCATAAACGTACGATAACAATAATTTTTCCGCCGGTGCTGCATCCCAATTCGCCTCACCGACCAAAATTGATCCCACGATACAAAAACATGGGCACCAGAATTATTCAATCATTGAAAGTACGTTAGCAGCTTATCTGGGGGTGTCCTCCTTTTTCCACCTGGTGCGAAAGGGCGCGGACAAAGACAGCGATAGATCTCATTCTGGGGAAAACCCAAGCATTTTCCGGCCAGCCAAAAATCGATTTATTAGTGGTGCGTTGTTTGTCTGCGTAGAAGCACGTTTTCACAGGACTGTGTCAGTTTTCCACGAGATGCAGGCCAACAAGGATCAGAGCTATGGGATGCACTACCTGCATGAACGCTTGGCATCCCAAGGCTCAAGAAAATTGATTCTCCCTCAGTGTGCAACAGTTGGCTTGTGCTCGCGGTGCTCCATGAAAGATTCGAGAGGACACATCTTGTGACAAAGAAAAAAAAATTTTTGTTTAATTAGAGGTACAAATGAATAGCAAATAATTCAGACAGAAGAGAAGGGAAGGTTCGTAAAGATGTGTTGTTCAGAGACGTGATAACAGTTGTTGAAGATGCACATTGTACACAACTGCTCAAACACCCGGGGCTACAAGGGTCGGAGTCGGTGTGCAACGCCCAAGTACTCGTTCGATCACGAATGGGACTCGAAGAAGGAGCACCATGTGGGCATGTGGACGCCGTTTCTCTTCTCGTACAACAACCGAGAAAAGAGCGCCTTCCTGGACATCTACGGGAGCGACGAGGTACCGAGCCTGCAGACGATCTGTCTGCAGATGCTACAGATCCACATCATCAGGACCGCAGAGATCTCGTGGCACATCACCGAGAGTCAGCACCCGACGAAGCAGGCCGCGGCGAACGCAGCGATCGACTACCTGTTGGAGCAGGTCGTGTGCAAGTGCCCGCCCGTCTTCCTCAACAAGATCTGCACGACGATCCTCGACTGCATCGAGTACCTGCTGCCCGACCCAATTTTGATGGAACGGTTCGTCAACCTACTGGTGCACGCGAACATCAAGAAACTTGACCTCACCACCCGGCCTAGGTCACTTCAGCGAGCGGTGTACTCGAGGCTGGAACAGCTCACTCACCTTGAGGTTCTGGTTATTGAAAAGTGCCGGTACTATCAGAACCCGGTGGCCTATCCGGTCGAAGAATTTGTCCTTAAAGGAGTTAAGAACATGCCAAACTTGCAGAAAATCACCTTACATGACAGGTAGGGCTCACATTTTGACCAGGAACAATACATAAGAAAAAATAACGGTAAAAAAACATACCGGTGACAGTAGAGGGTACCAGGAGATCAAATTTGCTTTTTTTCAACAAGTTAATTCAATTGTTCAGCTATATAATCAATGTCACTTTCTATTTGTTTACAAATTACGAATATTATTAATAACTTCATTTGGATAATTTGTAACGAAATTTTTGTGGATTTGAATATTAATACAAACATCAATCAAATGTGAATCTCATATGAAAAGGAAAAGAATTTATTTAATTAAAAAATTAATTATTTAATTATTTAATTAAAAAATTAATTTCAAATAATCAACAATTATTGCAATAAACTTTTTTAAAATTAAACATTTATTATTTATTATTATTATTATTTCAGTTTCATTCTATTTCTAATTTTTTGTAGGGTCCCTTTTTGTAATTGAAAATTATACATGTATGACTTAATTTTTATGAATGTTTTACTGTCTTTAAATCTGCTAAAAATGAGACATCTGATAAATTTATGAAAATTGAGATTGTTTTTGCCTACATTTCAACTGTTTTCATTGTCTCAATGCAGAATGTTTATAAATTCAAAATTTCAAATTTTTTCAAAACTAAAATAATGCGACAAACATGTTGTACATTTCATCTACTTTCATTATCTCGGTTCATGGATTATGTATCACCTACTACTTTCGTCTAAAACGTAGGGGGAGTTGGAGTGATTATGACACTTGGGGGACACTGCCGAAATTGGGTTTACAAATTCATGCAAAACAGTTTCTGCTTAGTCTTTTAATTATTTCCATTTTTAATTTCAATTTCATTTGTTATAAAATAGCAAATTTATTTAAGTGTTTCAATTATCCCAACTAGATTTTTACCTATAATAAAATAATAACAGATGAGATGGACATAACTAATGAATAATTTGTAACTTCTCTTAAATTACGAAATTACGAAATAACTTTTGTTTTGTTGTAATGTAATGATTTTTTATTTCATTTCTTACTTCATTAAAATGTTTTAATAAAAGCTTATTTTCGAATTGGTTTTTTGTTCCTTTCTACTATTTTAATTTGAAGTATCTTAACAAAAATATACGTTTTCAGACAGTTCAATGATTTTGTTTATTTTGTATTTTTTCAATTCCAAAATGAAACTTCAGTTTTGTTCGTTTAATTTTTCTTTGTACAAATTATTTGTTATTAAAAAAATTGTTCTATATCTTTGTGTCATTTATTTGAAACAAGAATGAAATGTTAGCTTAAACTGTTAAATGTTAGCTTAAACAAAAATCATTTCCGATTTATTTGTACCTTTATTTTTTTATTTCATTAGATCATTTTAAATTAAAATGACGTTCAGTATTTAGACACGTGAGGAAGCAAAAAAAAAATAGGACAGTAATCTGAATCTCTAAACACATGAGTTTTATTATAGAAATCAATATAAACTTTTTTGAGTTAAAAAAATAAATTAGTCGAAACAAGGACGAATACTTTAATTCTTTAATTTCAGAACATATGAAAAATTCTAATCTAAATCTGTAGATTCAATTTGGTTAAATATAGAGTATTTTTCATAACCGGCAGGAACATATCTTATAAATATGTTTCTCATATAATAAAAAAATGGTCTCTTGAAATGTTGGTAAATGGAGTTATCTGATTTTGCCTCTGAGTAACTGACATAAATCTAATAAACAAGTTTAGTAATAATTCAACTCAACGTTGATTATTACAGATGTACCGACGACGTAGTGATCTCAGTAGTGAAGCACTGCCCAAAACTCAAAGCGCTGGACGTCTTTCGCTCACACTGTGTGACAAACAGCTGCACCAAGCACCTTGCCAAGTGTAAACACTTGGAAGACATTAATCTCACAGAAACGTCGGTGACATCGGACGGATTATACAAAATTATCATGGGCGTTCCAACGCTGAATAGGATCGGCACCTTTCAGGATATTTGGGAACTGATAGGTAGCTTACACGAGAGAAACGTTATTTTGAATTTGACCCAGGTGAAAGATGGGCTAAAGTGCAAGGACCTCGAGGTTCTGGAATCGTGTCCCATGTTGACCTACTTGCACATCGACTGTCTCAGTTTCCACAAATCGATCATCCCGATTGCCAAGCTGAGACATCTCACGGAACTGATGGTGGATTATGGCGACTTTATTGACAACGGAGTCAAGGAATATCTTAAGCTCAAAGGTCATACTCTTCGAAGACTGACGCTCAGGAGCTGCTCGAACGTTGAAGAGGAGACTATCAGATCGCTCTGTCCAAATCTTCGCTCGCTTGAGGTGACCCGCGTGCCACCCGCGCAAATTGTCATTATCAATCGAGCATTCACACGAAAACGTTACCGATTTTTGCACGATGCATGCGTCCTTTTGGCTGTTTTTCTCTTTCTTGCCATTCTGACTATATTTTTCATATCTTTTGGTAAAAGGTAATTTATTTCTCATACGCTATTGTTTGTATTTCAGATACAAACGTCATCTAGAGACGATTTCTTTCGACAGACTATTTATTTTCAGAAAATTTTGTCCTTGAACGATGTTATTTTTTAAAATTAACTTGTAAGCAACAAAATACTTTAAAGTATTTTCTTGCTCATCAGACTAATTTCTTTGTTTGTTTGTTTGTTTTTTTTTTTTGCAAAAAAAACAAAATTTCTGTATACCGAAGTCTGTTGCTAAAAGTCGTCATTACGTGGCAGCATTAGCGATATGACAACAGTGTTTTTATTGAGTTTCACTTAATTGAAAATGATTGTCCGGTTATACAAAAATAAATAAAAAATATTAACAATATATTTTTATTTTTTGTAAAAAATCATATATTGTCGATATATTTTATATTTTTTATGTATACAAAACATATGACAGTTTTTACTAACAACAATAATATTCGATCCAAATTGGTGAAATTTTATTTATTACAATTTTTAAGAATTTTTGCTCACAATTTATTTTTTTATAAGTCTCAGTGCCTTTACACACGTTAGGAAAGTATGTTTCAATAAATGCAATGATTTGTTTGAAAAAAAACAAATTTTAATATTAATTTTGTATACTTTCCCTGATAACCACCGTTTATGCAAATGATTTTTTGTATAGCGTTTATGTAAAGTTTGCACAAAATTTACATAAATCTGGCTATCAGGGTTCCTATCGTTATATAAACTTTAATAACAATAAAGTTTCGCTTTGCATCTAAAGTTCCAAAGTTATAGATTTGTTTAAAAAAACAATTATAATCTTGATTATTTTTCTACACAATCAACTAAAACTATAAAGTACAAAAAAAAAATAAATATGACTGTTATTAATAATATTTTCCTTCGTACACTCCAATTTATAGCGATATGAAAGCAGGTGTTGTTCAGGCTGGCTTGTTTACAAAAGCAAGTCAAGGACAGGGGGTTAACTCACTAACCAAACTAAATCAGACGATTTTTTGGAACTTTAAAAACCGACTGTTACATTTTATTTTACAAAAAAAAAAAAAAAAAACCATTGTTTGTATGGCCCCTAACCTTGACTCGTTTTTATAAAAAAAGCAGTCTTCTATATCACCTTAATAGGTAAACAGAAAACGGACCATATAAAATTACTAAAATATATAATAGATGTAGAACTATGCTTGCATATGATAAATCAACGACAATAACATATAAACAAATCAACCGATATGGTGCTAAATAAAAACAATTCTGTTTTCCGATGCAGTTTTGAACAATTGTTATATTTATGATTAAGTTTATCAATTCTTTGATCTCAGATGTGAAGACATGTTATTGAACAAATTATGCATATCTACATTGTTGTTCAATTTTATGTTTTTCATGAAAACTACAAAGATTTATGATACATCTGACAAATATTATGTTTGATGTATACCCACACATGCACACCTATACACACTAGCACACAAAACCAAAACCTCTATAATTAAATTGTTTTGTACCTATGCTAAGTTTATTTCTTACGTATAATATATGTGAATCAAATTTATCTAATAAAATGTTTATTGAAAAAATTGAAAAATACCTCTTCCCCTTATTTAGTACGCATTTAAAAAAAGTTTTTTTGGTTATACCAAAGAATATCCTTGATTTGTAACACTTTTCCTGACTTGCAGTTTAAGTAAAAATAATACGTTTGGAGTAAGATGAAATAAGATAAGATTGATGAAAAATAAACTTATTCAAGAAATATATGAATTTCCGTTATAATAAAATGATTTAAAATAAATAATCACAACACCAAAAATACATTGCCGCACTTTTTAAAAGCCTTCTGCTAACTAAAACAATTCTGTTGGTAAAATAGATTCCTGCTGATTTAAAGAGACATCGGCGACGTCGCCAACTTTGTTTTGACACATGTTTTTTAAATGTTTTGGCCGGGTTCAGAGTCATGGAGGTTAGAATTTATCAATCTCGATCTCTTACGTTTATTACTACATCTTAAAGAATGACGAAATAACTTTGAGTTGAATGCACAAAAAATGGCACTCATTAATTGCATCCGAGGACAATTTTCTCGTAAGTAACTTGTTGGTTTTTTAACTTCAATTTGTTTATTTTTGTTTGGTAAACAACTTCATAATTACTCTAATATAAATGAAAACTTATTTTTGAATCGTCAAATTGTTTTGGAATTTTGAATATCATCAATAATTTATTTTAATATTAATATTCTTCCTTTTTCAAGGTTTGTTGGCGGTCAAGTATACGTCTCCCGCGCAATTGTTTATCCGCGAGAAATCAGAATTCGTACCAAAACGAGTGCTGGTGCTGACAAAAATTTCACGTTATGAAATTGAAAAAATACGCGAGCCCAGCTTGGACGAGTCATTGCTAAAGAAACGACTGCTAGAAAGAGGCTCAAATTATGATGCCATCGTTGCTGCGCACCATAAAAACAAATTAACGGAACAGAAAACCATCGAAGTGCTAAAAAAGAATAATATAGAGTTCAAATTAATTGACAGGTTTGATATGCACTATCGAAAAATGAAACCAACAGAATCATTGAGAATTGTTATTTTTTTCTAAACAAATTTTTTCAGGTTTAGTATAAACAATCCGAGCATCGACTGGGCAGATCTAGTCGTGCCAATTGGCGGAGACGGGACTTTTCTTTTAGCATCAAATTTGATAAACGACAACACAAAACCAATCTTGGGTATTAACTCGGACCCTACCTCCTCAGAGGGCAGATTATTATTGCCAGCCAAATACACAAACGACATCAATGCAATTTTCGAGAGACTCCGGTGCGGATCGTACAATGTTTTAATGAGAAGTCGGATCAGGGTTGTTCTGCGAGGGGAAAATATTTGGTCCAGAGCATTTCATTTGCACGATAAAGGCGTTGTTACTGGCGAGAAAAGGTTGGACCAAGTCACTTTTAAAAAATCTTTCATTTTGTAACATCTTAAAACGTACTAGTAGTACGTTTAAAATAATTAATCTTCCACTAAATACACAATTTTAAACAAATACTTCTGAGATTGTTTGACATTTTATTATTTTGCTACAGACATGTGTGCAGTTTGAGATTGAAAACAGCTTTAATATGAAAACAAAATATCTTATGTTTGACCTAATTACTTGTACCAAAATTTATTGTTTCATAAATTTCAGGTTCTACAAGGAAAGCGAGGGAAAGAATTTTGAAGAATATATGATTTGTGAAAGAAGGCTTCCATGGTTAGCACTAAACGAGGTGAGGGTAGTTTTAATAATAAAATCATTGTACAGGCGAAGAGCCTGCAAAATTGATAAACATAGTGATAGTTGGGGTGAGTGTGACACGTGGGGTAATATGTGGCAATACCGAAATCGGGTTTACACATTCTTTCAAAACAATTTCTTCTTATTCTTTTAATTACTTCAATCTTTAATATTAATTTCATCTTTATAAACCAATTTTCAGTTTTATAAAATAGCAAATTCATTCGAATGTCACAATTACTCCTTTTATCTTTATGTTTTTTATTATATTTGTAGGTTTTTATTGGCGAATCACATTCAGCTCGAACGAGCTCGTTGTTGATAAACACAGACGAGGATGGGGATTTGTATCATAAGGTAAAAAGCTCCGGACTGTGCGTAAGCACAGGAACAGGATCAACATCGTGGTACGAAGCTATCAACTGTGTGTCAGCTCAAACAGTTAGAGAAATTTTCCAAACTGCGAAATGTGACAGCTTTTTCACTGATGAACAAATTGACATGATTTCTACATCTTATAACAATAACTTGCAATTCCCTGCTGGTAGTAAAAGAAAACATATACCTTTTTTTCTCTCGCTACTTTGTTACAGTTTCATTTTATAATTGATAAATAAAAATTTTTTTACAGACGATTTGAGACTGAGTTATGCCATCCGTGATATGATCATTCACAAACACCTTTCACTGCCAAAATACATGCATTCTCGAGGATTTTGTAAAAAATTATCAGTCCGGTCGTTGTGTTTCGACGCTGGATTAGTTTTTGACGGAGGCATCTCTGTCCCGTTTAACGCGGGAACGTCAGCATCGATGGAAATTCACCCTGACGATGCCTTGTGCAATATAATTCTAGACTGAATGAATGTTAAAATATTGTTAATATAAACGTCTTGCTGTTTTTTATTAGTTTATATATATATATATATATATATATATATATACGTAGTTGTAACTAGGCACTTTAAGTAGTTTTTTTAAGCGGAGATATTTGGGTTTTTTATTGTTCGATCTCGAACAACGGGTTTGAAACCAGACTTATAGTCAGTACTATAGTTTTTGACACGAGGAAAACTACTTTTTTCTGACTCTTTGATTTTCAATTGATTAACAGCTCCACCCAGCTCTAGATTTTCTTTGTTTTGAATTTGTCTAAACTGTTAAGAGAGGTGGTTTTGTTCTTTTCCTCATTACTGTTAGCTTTTAATTTGATGTATTCACGTTTCATTCCCATTTTTTTATTTTACAACTTTTGTAACATTTGCAGAGTTTTTACAAATAAAGAGACATGTGTAAATCGTTTTGGGACATTAATTTATATTTTCGTGATTATTATACAAATGGCATCGCTATCATACAACGTGAATAGAAATAAATTCAAAATTTGATCGCCCTATAGGTTTTTTCTAAAAATCTTGATGACTATGCGTGTTACTTTTTTCTATTATAAAATAAAATTTTTTAATGATTTTGTTTTAATCCAAATCAAAGATATATTCGATCACCAAATAAAGTGCTTCATACATTCATAAGCTTGAATGATTTTTTAATATTTGAATTAACACAAAAATCATGTTTCTATACAAATAAATTAGTACAAATTATATTAAATTAAAATGTTTAAAAATTTTAAGTTTGAAAAAAAGTAGCACGCATTGGTAAAAGTCTGATTACAGTAGTACATAATTTTGTACAACGGACAGACGCTTGAGCAGTTACAGAAAAAGTGTGAAATGTTAAAAATAACATTATAGAAAAAGAGGTGATGAAAAAACAATTAGATCAATATAATTACAAAACACGCTTTTTGTATACATTATTATTTACAATGAACCGAGTCTAAGTCTTTCACGTAATTTTGAATAGAATAAAAAAGAGTGCTCTACGTTAAGGTATTTACATAAGTTATTACATCGTTCGTTTTAAAGTTAATAATAATATTTCAATTGATTATTGTGTTATTACGTATAACTGAAATAAAACTTTAGCAATTCAAAATTGTCTCTGCTTTTTGTAATCAAGTTACTGCTTCCGCCTCAACGTAGAATATTCACCCTAATATTCATTTTTGTGGCTTCACTGTGCGTCGATTCAAAAAAAATATACTTGCGTGTATAGTACGGCACTATTTGTTTGATGCGTAAAAAATTTTTTGAGTCATACAAAATTGTCTGAATCCTGATTAAACACAATAATTTTCGTTATTAGATGCAATACAATTTTACTATCATACATAATAAATAATTGTTAACATCTTGGCGCACATTTCGAACAACATATAAATCTATCAAAATCAGTTTTATACAAGAATATCACTTCAAAATCTTTCTAAAACTTTTGAATCGACATATTTCACACAGAATGGAATATTTACTTGTGCATTTGCACGACCAAATAAATTGCGCCCCTATCTACACAATAATTATAATGACTCGTAATACAAGAATACTTATCGGACGTCGTCCTCAGCTAAAAAAAATGTGTTCAATCAAGATGCAGTCTAAACGACGTTCCATCAATCAATTCAAAAATCACCTATATCTTAAAAAAACGCTAATCTTTAAAACAACAGATATTACTTTTTTCTGAGGAAACGATTATTGTTTCCTCGGCAATGTTAAGTAACAGTGCTTGGTCATTCTCGACCTTTTATCACATGGCAAAGAATTGGCTGACCACTTCTTCAATGTAATCGGGCCTCTGCTTAAGATCAATCGAAGAGTTTTGAGTTTTCACGTGGCGGTGTCGCAATTGTCGCCAACGTTCAAGAGTATTTGTGTACTCAGAGATCTTATCGTATTCATTGAGCTGCTCATAAACATGCAACAAACCCCGGTAATCGTATTCCAGACCACTGTAGCTATTTCCAAACAACTTGAGACCTACAATGAAAGACAGGTTTTAAAGAATATAAACGAACAACAAAAGCATACAGAGATGTCAAGATATTTTTCCGGAACTTTTTTATGGTTTTATAAAAAACAAACAATTACCAATAGCTATGCTTCTGCAATAGAGTTTCTCAGCGTCTCGGTATCGAAACATATCAAAATTGTAAAGAGATGCCAGGTGGCCAATACTCAAACCGACTTCGAAATCTTCAGGTCCCAACAATTCTTCTTTTATACTTATCGCTTTCAAGTGCATTGCTTCGGCTTCCTGAAAAGATCAATGGTACATGAAAGTACTAATAGAGGACCCTGCTTTTAAAATAAATAGATTTCAAAAATTATTATTAACCTCGTATTTTCTCATGCTTTGGTAGAGCCGTCCCAAGTTACCATAGTGTTTCGCTGTCTGTACGTTTCGTTCGCCGAAAGCAATTTTGGCAAGGTTCAGAGCTGAGAGGTGCAAACTCTCGGATTTAACTAAAAGATTGTGGTCTACGAGAGGTGTAGGTCTGTCAAGTGCTATTTCCTCCAAGACCAAGGCTTGTACACGCTTTGCACTCGACAGCATCAGGTGTTGGTCCGGTAGTAGTTTCTCCATTATTGAGGTGGCTTCGTTCGAATGATAACTAGAAAACAATTTTGATTCATCAAATTAACAAAAGTTGTTCACAATTACAGCCGAATTCATTACAAATATTTGAAAATTACCTCGCTTGATCGAATTTTCCTGTACTATATTCGTGAACATAAAACGCATACGCCAGATCTTCATGAGCAATCGCGACAAGGATATTGCACTTACCAAATATCGCTTGTCTGATTTCCAATACGCGCTATTGAAAGAACAGTTTCATTAGATTACATTTTATAAAATTGTGTCTCAACTGATGTCTCAAAATTGATTTGCAAGATGTCGTACTTTATAGATGGATACACTATCGAGGATGCTATCGTAATTGAGTAGATAGAAACCGTAATCCGTGAGTGCGTCGCTGTATTTCGGGTGGTCCGGTCCAAAAACTTCGTTAGCAAGGTACACAGCTTGCTTACTAAGCAGACCTGCCTTCTGGAATTCACGTTTCAATACGCAGGATTTAGTTGCCTGACGTAGTACGTCCACGATTATCCGCGCTGGCAGAGACGATTTTAGCTGCTTCAGTGCTTCTATGCTCCAGCTGAGAACAAAATATAAAATTCAATTTTCAGTTGACTTTGATTGTCTTCATCATTTTTTATGTTCCTAATTTGATGATTTTGTTAAAATTAATAAAACTTTGATTATTTTCAAACAAACCTATAAGATTGTTCGTATTCACTCTTTGCGAAGAATAGAGCACTGAATTCACAATAAAGTGCAGCATGATTAATTCCAGTGTACCCAGCTGACTTGAGTTTTTCTAAGGTTTCTAGCGCTAATTTGTAAGTTTCCGCTGCTTCAACGAACGAGCTGTACGCAGTTTGTGCGTGGAGTAATCTGAAAAAAGCCCGGGATTAAACAATGTTATTAAGTATGAGAAATGTAATTAAAAAAAGAGGGAGGATCATTAAATGCCAAACACTGACTTGCGACAGCAGTCTAAAATTCGACGCCAGGTTGAGAGCTCGTCGTTCCCTTTGAGACACAATTCCTTACAACGTTCGAGGATCTTTTGACTGTCGACGTAACAGCCCGCGTCACTGTAAAATCCACCAAGCCTCAGGCCTAAATTTATGATTTTTTCTCGAGCGGTCGGCTTGTCCTCCAGGCTAAAGCTGCACATTTGATACTTTATGTACAGCTCAAATCCAATTTTTGTGCCGTGATCCAGCAGGGCCTAAAATATAAGAGGAAAATAAAAGTTTCTACTCTAACTCGCTTTTTATCATCAAATTGTAGATTCTAGAATCCTCTAATTTTATTGATGAACATAATGATATGATGAATAAGTCAACTTCATTTCATTTTCATATATTCCATGTATCTAGTATTTTGTGTGTCTTTATTTGTTTTTAAAATATGTATTTTAATTAGAGAATAAGTTTCACCTGAAAACTTTGCAGTAAGTGCGTGCGTCGTCCGGACACTCTGAGCAAAAGATCGAATGTTTTGAGATCGCTTAGTTCCATTCCTAGCAGACATAGTCTTTTTTGTTTGTATAGCTGTAACAGACAAATTTGTTTCATGAGAGAAAAAATGGGATCAGCTGAAATTAAAAGACAATGATCATGTTTTCGTCTTGATCTGGAATTTTGGTAATGTAATAAAACAAATGCAAATTTGCCATTCACACAATTGAAGTCTGATGAAAAGCCGTTTCTCCGCGTGTTGTTTAAAAATTGATAACAAGCCGGGGCGCAACAATATCTCGCACCGTTGACGCAACGATGCTTTTATTTTCATTTGGATTTGTGCGTCGCGAAAATTCACTTTCTTCTTATTGTTCAATTAATAGTTTTCCGTTAGTGATATCATTATCGTACATGTATTTTTCCCCTTTAATACATTTCAGACCAAACAGATTTTCTCTCAAGTAATTTGTTACGAGTTAACATATTATAACAAGTTAAAACCGTACCATTTAATGTCGATATTTCTCTCAACATTTTTCTTGTCTTAATAATCTTAATTTTTTTTTCCTTTAATTTCATTCATTCTATTATTTTAATTCTCTTAAAATTGTGTTGTGCCACTGTTTTAAATTGAATAAGAAATCAAATAATCTAGATTGTGGATGATTTGTCACAAAAAAAAAGAAAAGAAAAGATTGAGATTGAATCTTATAGACGAATGGAGAAAAATAATCATCGCCGTATTTTTATGATTGAAAATAGGTCGTGTTTACCCACTTGCACGTTTATTCACAAGTGGAATACTAGTTTGCAGAAATTTTTTTCTCTAGGATTTTCTTTTAATTGTAATTTTAACAATATATTTTTCTTCATTTTTTAATACACTTTAGTTGAACATTCAATTTGAAAAAAAAAAAATCATGATTTGAAAAATTTGATTAGCAAACAAATTTTTGTAAACAAACTATTTCAAAAATGTCGAATATAAGCGGGCTTGGATTGTATGTTTTTTAATGCTGACTTTTGAGATTGAAAAATTTTTAAACAATCGCTAACCTAAGCTGTTAATCATAAAAGTACAGGACAGAATATTCTTGCCAATTTATTTTGAAAAAACTGCAGTTTCAACGAGTGGTAGTTTATAAGACTTTCAATCAGTTTGACTTGACAAGGAAACGAAATATTTTTTAGAAAAATAAACATTGACAGATTTATTGATTATTTCTTATCTGATTATCTGACAACTTTTAAGATAATTAATTACTTAATGAACCACTTTTATTGGATTATATTATACAATTACATTATAATACAATATAATTAAAGTAAGATTATAATTTAAACGAGGTTTATTTGTTCTTTGTTAGAAACGCATTTGTGCCGTTCAATTTTTTCTTGAAAAAATCAGACTTTTTTTTGGTAGGGAATTTACGGAAAACATTTGTTTATATCAATATAAAAATGATTTTTACAATATGAAAAAACTCGTTAAATCGCAATGATTGAACAAATATTTTATTAAACCCTTCTATGACATTTCAAAGATTGCATAAAATACGCCTGATGCGAGAAAACTTGATTTAGTTTATTAGTAGAAACGCCAAATAAATACTCATAAAACAAATCATTTTTGACACTTTTTAATATTAAAAAAATAATTCAGACTATTTTTTTTCCAATATTTGTTGTCAAATAGCAATTTTTCAAAAAACAAAACAAAAATCTGTTCACATTTTCTCTTTTCGTATAATTGATAAAACCCATTTTTACACATTTTCAAGATATATGTCAAGTTTCACTTTCTTCTGTATGGAAGGCTCCAGATGGCAAAAATTTAAATTCCAACTATGTAAAAAAGGATTAATAATGTCGATATTACTTTGCGTATAACATATTTTGATGAATATTATTTAAAATCGAAAATTCAGAGAAAAAATAATAAAAATTTAAACCGGGTCTGCTGTTTTATTGACCGCTTTTCAGTTCGTCACGATTCATAAGTCAGACAAAAATATGTTGCACTATACGTGATATGTTACTTCATCTTTGGTGCTAGACCAAACTAGTTTTTTTGTTTAAAGTTGTAAGCTCATTTTTGTTGTAATCTCTAGATCTTTCAACTGGAATTCATTTTTATTTTTCAATCGCAATCCGAGAAATGTTTATCGGTAATGGTTTACAAGTTCCATATTCCATACTAAAAAAACAAACAAACAAAACTAATGAAAAAGAAGAAAAGAAAAAAAAATTGTTAAGGAAATGTTTCAGATCGATCCGGTATCATTAGCTTCATAAACACAGAAAAAATGTGTACAGCGAAACAGACAAGAATCCAAACTGAATTTCCTGTTCAATTTGACATCTTACTATCACTTGTGTTTACATACAGCACTTGGTATGTATGTCCTCATATGTTTTGGACCCTCCAACCAGGTGGAAATTGACATAAAAAGTAAAGCCAGGATAATGAAAGTTGGGATGAATTTACTTGTTATTACCTGGTAATAGAGATCAAAGATGACGACATCGGGCAGGTGGTCGAGGTACCTCCTGAGCTCGATGAAGTGATTTGTGACGGTGGTGACGCTGAGCTCGTAAAGGCTCGGGACAGTTTGTGCACGGCTTTCGGCCATCATTTGGCGTTGATCAGCCACAACAATCCCGAGAAATTGGGAGCTCGTGCGTCTCCCGAGGGCAAACCAACGGTGCCAGCACAAATGACAGGCAGCACGTATCCAACCGAATAATCAATTTTCAACAATGATCTCAACGCGCTGTACAGTATGTTGTTATGTTTTTGTTTTATTTTTCTATTTTGGTAGTGCGACTGGTGGAACAAGTGATGTCGATCTTACACCCCGTGGTCCTAAGCTCACGTGTCCACACGACACAGTGGATACATATGTGTACGCACACGAATACACGATTACGCACCTACTGCTGCCAAAGAAACACGGCCCTGTGCACTGCACCGATCCGACCACCCACTCTTTAACCCGACCACTCGTATGTACGCCACCTAGATCAACGTGGCGCTCGTCTCCCACACGTCCCGCCATTTTATTCAAATTATTTTTCTTCTTTTTGTAAATAAATGTCAAATAAATTAAATGAAGATAGTTCAGGAATTATTGGGTCGGTAATCTTAACTCATCCTGTCAATGTTCATGTAATAAGTTGTTTTTATTCTTTGTTATTACTTGTTTTAATACTTTCTGATTACATTTTGAATTAAAAATGATCATTTGTTTATTTTTTTTTTTTTTGATAACATCGTCCAGTGCATTTTGTTTTGGAAATATTTTGAACGTCATTTACATATTTTTGTGGAAAGTGCTGCCACCTGCTGCACACTGATGAATTTGACGATTCAAACATAAACTATTTCAAATTAATTAGATTAGATAAAAACTTTTGAAAAGATACAATATGTTAATGACAACATGATTGCTTTTGAAAATTTAATCGGAAAAATTTAAATGACGATTGAACACGCATTTGTAATATTCTTAACAATGATTTCGAACGACGAGCAGTTTTCAGTTGTTTTAGAATGACCTCTGACAGAGCGTATAAGTTTTATTGACTTGAGAAGTATTGACATTTTGTTGTTCGTTCAAATTCAACAATTTTGATTTGATCGATTGAACGCGTGAACGAAACAGCTCTTCCATTCGATTTATAAATTACTAATCGTGGACAATTATGCAACGACATTGTTTTGGGCCATGAATTTTCACTCTGTCCATTCTCCCAGACAACAAGACGTAAAGTCAATATTGCGAGGTAAAAGTAAACTATGTGAAACAATTTTACATCTTTTTCTTCTATTTCTTCATAAAAGTTTTTTCTTTGTTTTGTATATATATTTACTTTTATATCCAATTATATCCAAATATATATATTTATATATTCATTAAAAATAGTAAATCGAAAACAATAACGTCTGCACAGCTGCAAAAATTACCCATGCATTTTTAAAGAAAATTTTTCACCATTTATTTTTCGTGATAATTGAAATTAGTTTTGTTTATTTTTCTATTTTAACGCATAGGCTGGAGTAGCGCCACCAATGTAAACATGCGCCGACGCTCTTTTACCATCGACATTGGCGGCGCCACTTTAGCCTGCGCGTTTCAATAGTGAAATAAACAATTTAATGCACTATTCTAACCATCTCGAAAATATCTCGCTAAATGAGCAGAACAATATTGAAAAAATAATCAGATGAAAGATTGATTCTTCTTTTAATATTTTGAACAATTTTGATGTATAATTTAGATTTCATTTTGTAAACGAACCGGATTACTTTGAACAATAAAGTGTCCTTTTTATCAGAGAAGGTGCTGTAGTGTTTCTGGCCAAGTACAAAAAATGTATTTTCTATTTTTGCATGTGATTCTATAGATAATGGATGGTATAGAGGACCGGAATGATGGCAACAAAGTTTGCGCTGGGAGAAAGTGCGAGGATGAATGTCCAATTGAAGAGTTCACGTGCTCGTTATACATCTCGCGAGCATTAGAGCGTCAAGTTCAGGGCCCGCAGACGTCGACGGATAATTACCTGTCGCGTCCACGACTCGAGCAAGCAATCCAAGCATCCGAACCTGTCGATTCCTGGAAAGTTTCAACTACATCCTGCGCACTAATTGCTGCGTTCGCTGATGAAAGTGATGCTGATAAGCTTCTGCAAAGAGCAGACCTTGCAAGAATCCTCGATGGGCCTGTCCAAGTATATAAAACATCTTTGGATGTACTTTGTCTGGCAAAATTTCTTTTATACAATAAAAATAAATATACGCATTTTAGGTGGTAGTCAAAATAGAAATTTTCAAATATCAGTTAGTTGCAAATCCTATAAATTTGTATGGTTCATTTTTTCAAATTTGGAACATTCATTTTTCAGGTTGCTAGATTTTCGGCAAAGGACTGCAGGTATCGTCAGACAGTTCTTCTGCGAGATGTTCCTCGGGCTATTCCAATCCAAGATTTCAGTTCCGCTTTGACCAAACAAGGCATTAAAACTGGAAAAATTGAGCGCGTACGACAAAACATCCGTGTTGAGGTATTGTTGACTTGGTTGCATTCGCAATTTCTCAAACAAACAAAGAAACATTATCATTCGTAATTGCAATTTTTTTGTAATAATTATTCATAACGTCTCTGGTATTGCAAAATTGTTCACTAGCAGTCATAATTGTTTACAACTTGATTTTTCTATGCAAATGAATTGAAGTAGAATTGAATAGAATTTTTTCTCCAGAAAAGCTATGGAGCTCAGTACCACAAGTTTGAAATGACCTCGTTTGATAAAATTTTTCATAAAAAAAAATTATTTATGCTCATGCATATTCAATGAATTTCTAACTAACATATTGAATTTCAAACTGCATTCTCTATTTTGAGTAAGAATAAAAAAAATAAGAAAGAAATAAAAAGAAAATCGACTTAGCATCAATCGCTCTTATTTCGTAAAAAGATATATATACATCATAACACGTGAATGATTTTTCGAATAGAAAGTAACAATTGCTTGTTACAAATAATTGATCACGAAAGAAAGAGTTTATTTAATATCTTATTCTAAAGATAAATAATTTGATTTGTTTGACAATTTCTCGCTCGATTAGTTGTGTAAGAAATGTTTGTGTTTTTTTTTATTTTGAAATTAATAAAATGGTAGTCATAAGTGCAAATATATATATATATATATATATATATATATCAAAATTAAATTTGATTTGCATCTCGTTCACGAAAGGTGGTTTGAAATGTACTGTTCATGACATTTATCCATTTTTATCATTATGAAGTTTTTACGATTAGTCAAAGATAGTTGGTGAAGGTGCAAGCGAACGTACAGGGCGGTCTGGGTCGCGCATTTTATTAGAATTATATCCTTGAGAGTGTGCGAACAAGAAAGTGTGTCTATTCAAACGCTCTATAATTGAACAACATTTGAATTAAACACTTTTACAACAATTCTCACTCATTTTCAAAAGAATAAATTAAAATTGAAAAAATCAATTCAACAATGTTTGTATAAAAATAATTCATTAAACCTTAAACAAAAGTAAGTTGCTACAAAATTAATTTGTTTTCAGATCCTGGATGCGAATCAGTACGAACTTCTTTTGCAACGCGGTCTGGATTTTTTTGGAGCTGTGCGTTTTGGAGTTGTGCCTGAACGATACTGGCGAGGAGCTTTTCCTTCAACGACATCTTCGACGGCAGGATTTCCCAGTTGCAATTATGTTGAATCGACCAGTACTCAACAAAATGACGGAGTTTTGCAGTGTTACCGATGCCAGGGATTCTGGCACGTAGCAGCCAACTGTAGACATTTGCAGCGGTGCGTTCGGTGTGGCGAGCCGCACAGTGTTGAATTTTGTCCCAGACCGAGGAACAATCCTGTTTGCTGTCATTGTTCTGGACCACATCATGCAGGTCTTTGTTTGATCTCTAAGTTTTATTTTTTAATTTCTAAAATTTAAATTGCAACTTACTAATGATAATGAACACAATTTGCCTTCAATGAGGTATCAGTCAAATGAAATTCAAGATAAAAATTTCGTAGAAATAATTTTGAATTGTCAAATATGTACCCCAGTAATTAAACAAAATCTAATTTTACTTGTCACTTGTTGTCACATATTATACGTGTTGAATTTTATTTTCTTTCTGAAATAGACACACACATTAGCATTTTTACTAGAGTCGTTTCTAATTGAATCGCAAATGCGGTTATTTTTATGTATAACACATTGGTGCGTTCTTTCAACGTGTACATATTAATTGTTTATGTTAAATAGGATACAAACAATGTCCCGTGCGACTTCAGCTTGTTAATGCAACTCCCGTGAGCGTAATGCTCAGCACGATTTGTACGCCTGCAAAAACTGTCAAGCCATAAATCTCAACGCAAGAAACTTTTCAAACTCTGATCCACCACACTGATGAGAGACAACGAAAAAACAATTCTTTTCACAAACCTTTGTTTCAGATTTGATTCTACTTTTACTTTTTCTTCATACTGAACGAACTTGAACTTTTTATTTTGTTTAAAAATTTTTGTATACGACTTGTACTTAGATAAAATATGCAATTATAAATGCGAGATTATTATTAACCAATGAGCATGTATTTGTTTTGAAAAATGTAATACATATTATGTAAGACATACATAATTAAGAGTAACGGAGTTGTTTGAATTGATACGTAGCCGAAAAAGTAAGACATACCTTTAATAAAATTACAGTTAATTTCACACTTTTGTAACAAGAATCTTTCTCTTTCAGATGATCGTACGATTGACTTTCAAAAATCGTCCTTTCGCTTTCGATGCTCGCAACAACGTGGGCCTGAAAAATGCCAAACCAAAAGACAACCGTGAAGCATCGCACTAATTGCATATGACGGATGATGATTGATGGACCAAGCAATTAGCATGAGTTAGGATCTAGTCTGGGATGCTCGTACAATGAGGTTCGCCGGGTTTTTGTCGATAAATGTTCTCTCGCGAAGCGTTCCACTTTCTTCGCAAAGTGGGTCTCTATGACAAGTACGGAGAAGTTGAGACCGATACCAATCAGTCTGCCACCGGCCGCGCGCCTACACGCCGGCGATGCACTTGACACTCGCGCATTGCTTTTCCAACGTTTTCAAAGCCCGCTTTGAGGTAAACAAAATCAGTGCCGGTTTTTTTATCAGCTTGATAATTTTTTAATTTTGTTTGACACGCATAAAAATTAGATTAAATCAATTTAAAATCAAATTATTGGAACGACTCTTGTAAAACACCTTTTCATCGCATTAATTTTCTAAATGAGAAAAATAATAGTTTAGGGAGAAAAGTGTGGAAATGTATGGAAATCTGTAAAAATATTTCGGTAAGAAACCTGATATACGATGAAACTTCTAATATGAGTGCAATTTGCGACAAGATTTTTACACAAAGACAAAAGTTAAATGTAAAAAATAAAAAAAATATACATTTTTTATCAAGTTTGAAATTAAAATTGTGAAATAAATTTATTTAAAACAAGATTATAAAATACACATCAAAGAAGTGAGAATACATGTAGAACCACTATTTGATTTGTAAGCTGAAGGACAACGATAGCTAATTATTATTTATTATACTTGAAGAATTCAACTCGGCTATTGTTACTAATTATATATTTCAGCAATCAGATTTTGTCTCAGACAATGCCTCGAGGTAATGAGTAATTTTTTTAAGATCAAGGTTCAGATATCCTAAAGACACACCGTTTGGTTAATCAGATTTCTTACAACCGTGTACGAAAAAGGATGTGTGAAAAAAAAAAGAAAGAAATAACAAAAAATTGAACATTGTTAACATTTGTTGATGAACGGTCTTGTTTGTAGAGATGACCCGTTGGGCAGTAAGTTTAACTACTCTACCGGCTTTTCTGGTTTTGCTAATATCATGTCAGGCGTCAAACCCGCTCGAAGTATCAGCCGATGTTCCGCAACGTCGCATCTTTTACAGCGAACAGACCATCGCCGTTGTGGATTTCGATGCACGCAGTGCCTTAAAAAATTGTAACATCATCGAAGCCTAGTAAGTTAATTAACATAAACTTAAATAATGTTTTTTTGTTCTTAAAAACAAAAAAGAACTTATATTGTTAGATCTTGTGTTGGAATAAAATTAATATCTCAAGAAGAAGAAGAAGAAGAAGAAGAAAAACCTTTATTATGCATTTAGCAATTTTAAACTAGACGATCAAGAAAACAAATAAATCGATGAAGAAACAAAATGAGCGATTACAAAAGAAGCCACGGCCTTTTTGTGCAAGCAAACGTTAAGTTTCACAACTGCTCGTCATTACAAGATAATTGCAAGATTTAAACAAGCGTATTAAAATTGTGATGTTCTTATGACTACGATCGTGCAATTTTCCAGTGAAAAGTCCGAGGCCGTGACGTTGCTCTCGAATCTTCAGAAGACGTCGTCTAAGCCGCGCAGAACAACCTTCCAGGAGATGCTTGCTATAATGGACCTCTGTGACGCTATCGACAAGATACTCAATCCCGCAAACATAACTCATTCCACTTCAGACAATCCTCTCACCGAATTGCAAAGGAATCCTAATTACAACACGATTTTGTATGGCATTTTACCAGGTATGATGAGAACAATTTCTTTTTGTTTCGTTCAAAAAAACTCCTTTCTTTTCGTTTGTATACAATTGTTTTTATTTCTAAGGTACCAAATGGTGCGGGTTGGGAGACTTGGCTCATGACTATTTTGATATCGGATCATTCGGTGATGTTGATAGGTACGTATCCAAAACATTTGCAATGTATTGTTTTAATTACTTTATAACAATTTTTATCAATTATAACATGTTTTTTGTTCTTTCAGGTGTTGTCGAAATCATGACTTGTGCCCGGTAAAAGTAAGAGCGTACAAAAAACGATACGGACTGATGAACATGTCTTTTTTCAGCAAGTAAATAATTCAAACAATTTTAATGAATACAAAAATTACGGAGTGATTAAGAACAAAACTTGTTTGAAATTAAATAATTAAATTAATATCAATTCATCTTTAGATCACATTGTGACTGCGATGAAATATTTTATAACTGCTTGAAGGCGCAAAATCATAAAGTTGCCCGGGTGATGGGCAAAATTTACTTTAACGTGATGAAAGTACCTTGCATCGAGGAAATTCCGACAGTCGAGCGAACTCCGAATGCTCCACGACTGCGCTTTACAGATGCAAAAAAACTCTTCTAAGACTCCACGAGTTGAATGGAGTTAATGGCATGGACAAAGTTCGTTAAACGTGGCACAACTTCTGCAATTCCGTGACGAATTTCGGGTTTTGGATGATTGTAAATATTTCCTGTCAATGAGAGGAACCAATTGTACAGATTTAGAAAGAACAAAAAATATAAATAATGGAAGTACTTTTCTTATAATCATGTAAATAATTGTTTTTTGATATGTATTATAATGGTCTGATCTTTATCAAATGTTAATATTTTTAAACATATTTTTAAAGTTATTAATTAAAATAAAAAATATATGTATTGAGATGAGATATGTGATTTATATGTAAATGTTTGTATTCAATACAGTTTTTTATAAAAAAAAATAAAAAAAATGATCATTGATCGTGCATTTTCTACTCGAAATCAAATTCATTGTAATAATATAGCTGTACTTGTTTTGTTTCAGATGAATAAAAATTTGATAATGAAGTGTATTTTGTATGAAAGTGATCAACGCCTATCAGAATTACCTAAAAGCCAGAGTGTTTCTTTTCTTATGTGAATGTAAGAGTGCATCAACAGTCTGCTAGGCAGACTTTCTACAGTGAAACTTGAATTATTCAGCAATAATTCTGCCACCTGACCGGACGACTCGCTTGCCAAGTTTCCCAATAACCTTATTAAAGCCGTTATCTGCAAAATAAATGTACAAAACAGTTTTGCAATATAAATATTCATGATGAACGTATTTGGTCATGGTTGTCATACTACAACATTGAATTTACATCTCGAATAAAATTTTTTTTTCAACAAATAATCATCAATCATGGTCGCTGGTATCTATTTTCAATCAATAACCTTTTTTTAAGATGAATATGAAATTGCCTACCTCAACGACGCTGTGATTTTCATCAGCTAATTTGTTATTAAGATTTTCTATCGTGACTGCAGCGTAGGGAAGAAGAAACTCGAAACAATTGGAATTTGACGAAAGCAGTGCGAGGAGCCATAAATCTTCAAATTCTTCAATATCTTTTAAGATTTTGGCCATTTCTTTCGCCATATCAACGATCTCGTTTTTTCTATAAGAAATTGAACAAACTTTTATATTTTGTTTTCCTATTAAAAATATTATTATTATTATTATTATTATTAATTAATTGATTGTACTTACGGAATAACATGATGTCCAACAAATAAACATCGAACCAAAGCATAAGTCACCGCTGCTCGAACAACATTGTCGCAGTGATTAATTAATTTAATTAAATGTTTGATACAGTCTTGGGCAATTAATATCTCGATACATTTCTGATTGCCTATTGCCAAGTTGCCTACTGTCCATGCACAAACTTCCTGGAAAAAAAATGTATTTTCTTTAATTTATCAAAATAATCAAAAATGAAAAAGAAATAATAAAAAGAAAAAAATAATACAAAAATTACCACTAAATGATAACTCATACTATCTAATTCCGTCACCAAATACGGTACACAATTTTTCGCAACAGCCAAACAAGCTTTCGCATTTCCTAAAGAAATATTGCAACAGCAACTGGCAGCTATTAGTTGGATTTGAGGATGATTCCCAGATAAATCCCTTGCCAAAGAATGGATTGCGTGGTCCACACTAAGAAAGGCATTTATATTTTCTTCACTCTGCGGAACAAAAAAACGGACTGTAGGTACAACTGTTCTATTCGAAAAAATTGGTTTTGTTTTTACATTTTTCATTTTTATGTATTATATATTATTATTATTTATTATATATTAGGGAGGACAAAAAAGTACCTGCAAAAGAGCGTTTTGTAGATCTCGGTACTTCTTAATGTTCAAAGATTTTTTTTTCAGTTCCTTCGCTAAACCTGTGACATCATCTGGGCCAAAATTTGCGTTCCCACATTCGCCCAGCGCGAATCTTGTTCGTTCGAACAACATTTCTCTCAAATTTTTGCGCTCACAAATTTTGAGCTCCCTCAACTCGTCGCGGAGGCGTTTGATTCCCTTATGCTCATTATTTGCCGACTCTGTCATTTTCACTGATTATTAAAATAAATAAACAACCTAGAAAGTGAACAAAAAAAGTCCATTAAGTGAATGTTTACTTTCAATTTTTTTTAAATTTCTTAATGTCTTCAGTTTGTATGTGTATTGTTTACCTTTGAATCTTAGAAAAGTACGTCGTCACAGTTGCTTCATTCCGCCTCGATCTCTCGATTGAAACATAACCTCAAAATGAAAACAACAATCAGCTGACAGGTTGTTCACACCAAAGTGTTTTGGAGTCAAAAAATCAAAAAAAATTCACTTGTTTTTTGATGTAAAATGAAAATTGACTGCGATAATTAAAAAGTCAAACAAAATTAATCAAGTTCGAGCAACAATAATGTGTGATGTCGAAATTTCCAATGAAAATCATGAAATCAGGATTGGTGAAAAAACAAATTCACCGGTTGCCTTTCAAGATGAAATCGTGACAATTGACAATGAAATTAATTTTGTGGAAACACAAACAAAAAATGACCTTGACATTCAGGGGCATAACACTGTAACCGAGGTAACAATTCAATAACTAAACCTCAAGAGTTAAACAAAAAAGTATCAAAACAAAAACTAAGAGATTAAAAAAAGTGTGTTTATTTTGATTTAAAATTTGTTTTCATTGCAGCATGTTTTGGAGGATGAAAAGGAGAGTGACAGCACAAAAATCGACTACAGTTACCATTGGGAAAAGACTCCAAAGTTACTGTGCTCAGCATCAGCAGAGTACCAGCCCTCGGAGCTGTATGAAAATTATACCAAGGGATGTTACTGGTCTCCGGATGGGACATGTTTGCTGGTTCCTTCCGAAGACTACCGACTGCGCATCTTTGACCTGCCCAAGGAATGTTACTCTACCAAATGTTTCCGCGAGCTCAAGGTTGACAATTTTAGGTCATCGCTTGCAATCAAAGACGGAGGAACGATTTATGACTGCTGCTGGTACCCGTACATGGATTCTTGGAAACCTGAAACCTGTTGTATATTGAGTTGCAGCAAAGAGAGCCCTGTTCATTTATGGGATGCGTTTACTGGACAACTGCAAGCTACTTACAGGCCTTATAACCAGTATGTAGATCCTAAAATGGATAGTTTGTAATATTCAACATTTGGAATTGTTAGAAAAACTAAGAGATGTGAATTTGGATAATTATTTTTAATGTTTTTGCAGAGTTGACGAAGTTGAAGCTGCTGTCAGTGCACAGTTTATAAATCAGGCAACTGAGATCTGGTGTGGTTTCAAAAATGTTATAAGAACTTTCGATGTTAACCGACCTGGACGACAGACGAGTGATATTGCTCTGCGAAAAAGTTTTCCCAATGTGACTGGCATTGTATCTTGCATTCGCGAAAATCCTCTAATGCCTGGCTTAGTTGCTTTTGGCACTTACTCCAAGTGTATCGGTAGGTTTTCATAAATTTGTTTGTTTATTTATAATTCAATGTTTTCATTAATTAATTCAGGAAATGTAATTATTTTTATATTAATTTATATAGATTTAAATGATTTTATTTTTTAACTAGCTTAAAACAACCAATTTTTTCAATACTCCTCAAAAAATCTAGCTAATGAATTTCCGGCATTGGGAAAAATTTCATTAATATTGGCAAAAACAAATCTAACACAAATACTAATCAAATTACAATAGAATATTTTTTTTAAAAAAGTTATATTGAATAGTTATTATATCATTCATTATTTAGTTGATTAATTGATTGAATTAAATGTATACATTTGGTAAATTTTTTTATAACAATAATGGAATATCGTTAAATTAGAGTTAAAATCATGAAATGAGAAAAAACCGGAAAAAGTTGATATTAACATAGTTTTTTGCAGTATGAAACATTGTACTCATAGTATGACTTAAGTTGTACAACTAAATTTAACAAAAAGTCAATCATGTAATATGTAAAAAAATATTATGTTGGTTGTAAAAGTATTTTATTGTTGAAAAATTAATAACTAAGGGTGTTTAAATTGTATTTATAAATTCTACATGATTTTTAGACCTCAAAGACTAATATTCTGTTGTGAAACATTAAAAAATGGTATCGTCTTATTATAAAAATATTAATAATTGAAAGTGTCAAAAACTATATAATATATACACTGTGCACAAAAAGTTAGAGGACACTTACTATGGCATTTAAATGCATAAGTGTCCCCTAACTTTTTGTGCAGAGTATATAATAATTGAACAAACGAATTAAACAAAGCAATTTGGTTTCTTTTTTTCTTTTAGGTTTGTACAAAGACGGTCCAATTTGTAATTTCAAAACTGGAAGTGGAGTGACGCAGATAGAATTCAGCCCATGCGGAACCAAAATGTACTCAGGAGTGAGACGCAACGGGGAATTCCTTTGTTGGGATTTGCGAAATCCAGGTTCTGTCTTATGGTCAAGCGACAAACGCCTAGCAGACACGAATCAAAGAATCCAATTTTCAATCTCCTTCGACGGTTCTCACATTGCCTCTGGTTAGGATTTTTTACATTCTATTTTCATTTAATTTCAATTGTTTAAATTAAATCATTATTAAAATTGGTTCAATTCAATTTGTAATTGTTCAAATAAAATGGTTTTCCAGGTGGTACAAACGGCCAAGTACAAATTTGGCGTGAACCAGAAACAGAAGCGCAATCGTTGGAATTGTCAGCAGATTTTAGTTTGCCAGTCTCAGAAGATTGTGTCAATGGTGTCAGTTTACACAAAAGTATGCCAATATTAGCTACCAGTTCGGGACAGCGACTTTGCGAGGACGAAGTTTCACGAAGAGACAACGGTGTCAAACTATGGTGGTGTGGAAGTTGACAATAAAAACAACACAGTTATAATAATTCAATGAGAATCGTCAATATATTAAGTCAATCAACAATAATCTGACAATTAATTTTATAAATAATCATTTGTATCAAAAACAAAAACTTTGATAAGAAAATTGATTAATAATAGAATATATAAAAAAATTAACAATTTTTTTACAAATTTCATTTTTAAGATTTGAAAAGATTCAAAAAGAAATGAATTAGAAATCATTGAAGAGATCGTTCTGGGAATCTGTTGATTCCATGGATAAAATATTGTAGATCGCTCGAGGGTATTCATTTGTTGGGCCCAAAATTTGAAGGCGCACTTCGTACTTCAGAAACATCAGATTCCATTTCAACTGCGATCTTTCTTGTTTGGACAATTTCTGGAATAAAATGTATTATACTTACATGATGAAATAGAATTTAGATACGCATGTATTTTATCCATATCATAAAAAAGTGTTTAATTTAAAGATTACCTGAATCTCAGTTGCTCTTTGACCAATAGCTTTTTCTGCAGCAGTTCCGTAAAGTTTACAGCCAATGAGATATCCAGTATCATCTTTGAGATGGACTTTCAGGTTCAAAATAGCGACGTTCTTGGGAACTTGAACGCCGTTTCCAGACGGACAGTTCAAATTCATACATGAGTCGTTTTCTTTCAGAACGGTCTTTTTGCACAGAGCGCTTTAAATGAAAAGAAATACTCAACATAAATAATCAATAAAATATATTACTTTTCAGATTCAGTTAAAAAATAATGATTAAAATCGAACCATTTGTTTAGAATGATGCTCTCTTCATCAGCGTCCAAATTTATTTCTGTTACGTTTGCGACAACAACTGCGAGTAATTGAAGTCGATTTGTATCGTCAAATGAGGGTTCGTTCAATTTTTGAGTTATTTCGTGAATGTTCATCACGCTGGTGATCATTTTAGCTGCAAAAGTTCAAAATAGTTACACTCTTATATAGTTATATTATATCTTTATATATTCTCGCAATTAATAAAATAATTTTCTTGCAAAAAGTTTAAAGTCAAAAGAAAGAAAAGAAAAAAGAAAGAAAGAAAAGAAGAAAAAATAAATTAAAATTACGATTGGGCAGTGTAAATGGATCGGCAGAAGCTGGTCCAGATTTGTTGCGGATCGCACTGCGGAGAGTTGTAGATTCGGTAACGTCGGGATCTTCTATCAAAAGAGTCTTCCGAACTGAAAAATCAATATCAAAATCAAGCAATTTTAATATATTTATTAAAATAGCATTCGAACTGTAAGTAGTCGATTTTTTTTACCAATAGTTATAGCATTTTGTTTTTTGTAAGTGTTGAAAGTAACCAGGGCATCAGCTATGAAAAGCGTAGTATGATTTGGTTCCCAGACTTCAGACATACGTATCCACTCGTCTTCCCATAGACGTAACTGTACAGCATCTTCGATTGAACTATCTCGAACTTCAATAATTCGATACGACAATGGTTTTCCTTTACGCGTAGTAATATTTTGAGCTTGTCCAACCTGAGTTGCAAACGATTATTTGATTATAAAGTTACAGAAAACATAAAAAAGTATTGTGACATTTGTCCAAAAACATTGTTAATTAATTTCATGGCTCCGAGACAAAATCAGATAACTCCATTTACAACAATTTTACGTAATAATTTTTAAAAAATCCGAAAATCTATTTGAGGTTTCAATTTCTCTCATTTTAATTATGTTAACATATAAATAAGACATGTTTCTACCAATTGTGAAGAAGATTCAATATTGAAAGCAAATGTGTCTATAGTTCCAACAATTTAAAGATTCGATTTTTTCGAAATTAAAGAATGGAGTTATCCGTTTTTGTTTTTAAGCCACTGACTTGGTTTAATTCAATAAAAAAAATTGAAATTAAATTTGTGGGTTCAACTTACAAAAGTGACGAGAACCAGCAGGTTGATATATTTATCTCGAAGTTCATCGATATTGTTTAAAACGTCATTGAGAAGTTGAACTTGAGAGATTGGTTTGGTAATTTTGCGAAGAAATGAGAGATAGCCGGTACTCGCCGGGCTGTCGTGTAGTTGGACCAATGCGACACCCTCGTTGACAACAACAGCATAAGGACTCGTCGCCGTTGGCACATACATTTCGTTGATACTGTCCAGTTTGCGGGTCTCGACTTTGCCGTTTATCACTTCCGCTTGAAAAACAAAATGGACGTAAAAAATACGTAAACAATCAACTGAAAAACAAAATTCAATTATTCCCTTACCAACTTTGCCGACTTGGAATGTCTTGTACATCCTATTGATGTACTCGACACCTCCCCAGACAGTGACATTGATGATGTCCTCGGGCGAATCTCGCAATGTGAACGTCCAGACAGCACGCATCCCGCCGTTGCCAACTGAAATGTCAACAATTGTCAATTGATCAATCTGTGGATATTATCATGGGCTTTCAAAACTAAAAGAAAATCAACTACATTTCTGGTTGCGAGGCTCGAATTGTTTCGGATTCATACTGCTGATGATGACCCCGATGATTATTGAATTCTGACTGTTCAACTGTAAATTTTTTATTTCCATCCTTCCGACACCGGCCATCTTTGATCCCAACAGCTTTTCGGGGTACTACTCAAATTGTAATGTACGATTAAATGATTACCCTTTTGCAGTTGTAATTTTGTTTGTTCAATCTCGCAGATGTAATTTAACCCGTCAGTGCCGCTAAATATCAAACGAAGTTAGTGTTGTGACGTCACGATGATCCGCAGTGTTGCCAACTATTCGGTTAGATTTACGAATTCGCTAAAAGAGTAACATTGCGTGCGCAACCTAGAGATTTTTCTGAGCAACACTTCTAATGCTTGTCAACTGATAGATACATTGCTCCATTGTTGTGTGTCATTGTTGAGCGTCAAAAATAGTTGGAATTATAAACAAATTAATAATTTTAATTAATAATTAATGATTTTAAAACAAAAAGATCACAAAAAGTAGAAAAATTTGTTTTATTCGTTAAATAAAAATAAATAGAAACAAAAAGTATTTTTTACAATATCATTCATTACTATTGCAAACAAAATTTATTTATGATACACTAAATTAGAAATATGTCTTTATATGTAAATATTTTGTATGCTCTTATTTGATTCATATTTAATACTGAATTATAATGACATAACGAATCTTTCAAGTTGCTACTACTTGTCTGGAATCCAAACTTCTGCGTTGAGTTCAAACAAACTTCTCAGCATACTGTTGCAAATATTATCACCGTGCTTTCCAAATTTGCGAAATATATCAGTGGCAATTTTTAAGTACCTAAAAATTGAAAAGTTTTATTCAAGTTCTAACAATACATTTGCAATTAGACATTTTAAAACATTTTAAGTTGTTTCTATTATCTACACCTGTACCTATTATCGACACTTTTATTTATTAATTCATTTATAAAAAGTCAAATATCAATAATACATTTTAGGTGGTCGGTGAAAGCTCGTTAGATAACTGTTCAAAAAAAAAATGCATGTTTAAATTCTGTTGTATGTATTCAAACAAAATTGTCGATAATGGATTCACTATAAATAAAATAAATAACTATTTTACATGAAAAAAAAGGTAATTACTTTTGCATATTGATGACAATATTTTTAATCTCCCTTTCGCTGTTATGGTTTGCTTCTGTCAAAACTCTATCGTTTATTTTTGAGCAAGTAAGAGGATAGATGCGAATCCAACCACCTTCTTTGGCACTAGGACTTCGCCAATCTCGACCGTTGTCCCAAACGTTGGATGGGTTTTCAACAGGTCTGAAATTTTTCTGAAAATGTTCGTTTGTGATCACAGAATTGTATTTTGACCATTCTGTACAATCTGTCGAAGACTGTTTCAACTGAAACAAAATTGTTGTCAGATTTTATTTTCATGGATGTTTTAAATTATATTTTCAATGATTTAAGATAGTTTAATTTTTGTTACCAGTGTTCGAGCTAAACCATTGCGTCCAGTTTTCGATCGCTTTTTATTGCACCGCCCATTGAAATTCTTTGCATTTATCGTCTCGTTATCATTTTTCGTTGTCCACATTGTAAATAAAGATAATCCGGTATCACGAATTGGAAGCCCTAAGAGATCAAATAAATCGTGTAGTAATGGCTTTTTCACTTCTGAATCTACCTCGCAGTCGTTCCCAAGAGCTGGACTAACATTTACCTACAATGCGATTCCATTTTTATTCTCAAATCATCAAATTTAATTTGTTCCCATCCTTCCCTTAATTTTAATTATAATAATATAATAATTACCTCGAGGAGCCACGGTTTCAAATTGTCATCCACCAGAACATCAAAACCGAAAAACTCAAAACAGTTTGACGAGTTAGGAATTCCAGCTGCCTGGCTTAAAATCGTCAAACTTACTAAAACTACAATTTTTTGCCAAAGCAACCAATCATAATAACCAGACTGTGTAAAATATCTTCTTAATTGTCGCAGAGTCCACTTGCAACCTGCATAAATTCCAGTTTTAATTTTGGAATTGATTGTTTCTATCACCCTTTTTGAAATGTTGTTTCGTATGAGTTTTTGTTTATAAACTTTTTTTCAATTTCTTACCAGCTCCAACTCTTTCTTTTTTTTCCGAATAACCTGGGCCCATTTTATTAAGTGAACAGTTTGTTAAATGACGAAAAGGGTCGTTGAGATGTTCCAGTGAAAATTTTTCTGTAGCAAATCTTGCTAGACCTTCTTTGTATAAATAGATAGTGAGGGGTCGGTATGACGGCACGCAGACATAAAGTCTGAGATCAAATTTGTACCCTCCTATAAGGAGAGGATTTTCAATGTACCTCTGAACAACTGCAATGTTATCGTATAACAAGTCGCTCAGTTTCTGCAAACAGAATGGGTTCATTACTCTGTTCATATATAATTATATGATATAATCAATATCTATATTTATATATAATTAAGCTTTTTGATGTTTAACTAACGCGAAATAGAAAAATGCCTCTGCCTTGGCTTTGCCCAACTGGTTTGCAAATCCAAATCCTGTCGTCTTTGTCCAAACGACTGCAATCCGCTGCGAGTTTTGTGTACTCGGATGGCAAATTGTAACCAAGAGGGCTGGAAGAAATAGACAAAATTATGTTAAAATAATGTTTATCTCGAATATAAAAGAAAGCAAATATTTTTGTTTTATTTTCTTGTTTACACAGCAGTATGTACATACAACGTTTGACAGGCGCGCATTTAGATTTTCAATACAGTTTTCGAGACTGTTAATATTTTGTTTTTGATTGGTAATAAGGAATACAACTGAAATAAGACAAATTAAAAGGAAAATACACACCTGAAATCATAGATCGATCCATAAATCTTTTTCATACATTTTAAATGTCTCACTAAATTATTTTTTCGGCATATAGAATTGCCTTTCGGTATCCTATTTATGAACTGAAAAAGTTCAATCTCTTTGATAATGCAATTCTTGGAATTTTCAAATTAAATATTAGCTGAAATGAACAAAATCAAAATTAATTTTACCTGCCATGGCAGTAATGTCTTGTAATGAGCCATCGAAAAACTTCCAGATCTCCACCACAAATTCCAACAATCTTTAAATCCAGCATTGTCACCGACGTACTCCCTCCAGCCTCTTTCTGTGCAGACCTAATTTTTTTTTTAAAAGTCTAATCAAGTTTAAAAACATAAATAAAAAATTATGATAGGCACAAATCTTATCAGAAGGAAATGATGTTTTTGGCATTTCGTGAACATTGCGATTTTACAAAATACCAAAGTTATTAATAAAGTTGTTATTAAATTGTTCCATCAAATCGACTTCCGTAACGCGATACAACTTAATTCTTCAAGCCACTCAATCAACCCCAATAACCCTCTTACAAACGTCATTCCAAAATACATCCGACTTTTCACGTAACCGCATTTGGCTCTAAAAATAAAGTTCAAACGAATTTCTCACGCTCGCATGGAGTAAATAAAAAAGTGCCCACGTACACGAAAACCGCACACAAGTGGCAATGAACTGCGAACTTATGAATCGCGTTGAAATATCTGAATCGTTGCGTGGCATTTGGGAGAAAGCCCATCCAATCGATTGCCAACTGTCGATTTCAACTTTATTTCGCATCAACGACAACCGGAAATAGCAAGAGCGGACTCGCCCTTGACGTATTGTCGTGTTATTAGAACGTTAGTGATAAGGTATTAGTAGCCCTCCGGAATCAAGGCTTGATAATTGTTCCGCTACCCCTTATCACAATAAGTACATTGCGATCGCTTTACACGCCCATTAGATATAACTTAAGTTGTAATTGCTCATGTACTATTTCCTTTGCAAATTACACTGACAACTTCGTTGCTTTAATGCTTTTTTAAATCTTATTAAAAACCTCCTAAAAAGTAATTTGTTTTGTTTGTTTATTTTTACTGAATATAAGTTTTGAATTAAAAATGTTAACCAATTAAAAATCATGTTTTATTTAATCATTAAACATTTGGTTCAAAGATATGGTTTCATTTTTATTACAAAATTTTCGAGTTTTGTAGGGACATTTGGGATAATTGTGACACTACTGAAATTTAGTTCATATCACATTCAGTAAAACCATTTTTTCTTAACCTTTTAATTATTTAATTTTGCAATCTTCAATTTCATTTTTATAAAAAAAAATATATATATATAATATATACATATAATACACTTATATTATTTGATGGCACTCATAATCTTCAATTAAAAAAACTTTTTATTATAAACATTTTAAAATGAATGTCTCCTATTTTTTTCCGATGGTCCTCTAAGGGTTTTGATACGATGACATAACTATTAAGTGTATCGAATTTTTGCCTCGATACAGTTCAGTTCAAGGTTACAACTTTGAATTTGATACACCAATTGCAATAAAATCAGACGAAACAATCAAAAAATACGCTACATTGCATGAAAATCGAAAGTGCTCAGGATTCTGTTAGGCACTGTATATCGAAGTGCATAATAAATGAAAGAGTTATAGTTTTCGAAATAATTTTACCTGGATTAAAAGATGCGGTCCGATTCCATTTTCGTTCAGCCTAAACACGAATGGTCCATTCAGACAATTCATCTTCAGAACCAACCAAGATCTAATTTTGATAAACATTCAAACAGATATCTTTTAATTTTTGTTATTGTTATTATTTTATTTTAATGTTTCGACAAACTGATGGAAATTTTTTGAACTGTAAAAAATGATGAAATTATAATAATACCAAACCTTCGTATTAAGTTTTCATTTTTATATTTTTCCATCACTTGAACATTTTGAACAAAAAATTTAGTTTGTAATATTTGTAATTTACAAAGACGATATGTTTAAACAAAACGTAATTAGTAATTAAGAAACGAATGAAGACAAAGGAGAAAAAAACGAATTTCCTTTAAAAAAGAAAGATATTGCTCCTAACGTCAGGTGCACGCGAAACGATGCTCGGTTACTTACTGAGGGTTGAGACACGCAACACTTCGTCGCAAGCACTTCTATGCGCTCTCTTTTATTACTGAAGTTTTATTAACCAAAGGGAAACGAATTTGATGATTTTTCATTCTAAAAATGTACCAATTATATATCTTTTACTTTTCAAAAACGTTATAATATATGAAAATAGATGAAAAATTAAATCATTCATGATTGATTGTACTTCCAATGTGACTAAAAGAAAATAATTTGAAAATTTAAATTATAGTATTCCATAAAAGAATATTTACAATTATCATGTTGAATTTCGAGCAAGATCCATCGCGGACTCGACTTGACAATCGACTGTCCCCGATGTCACCCGGACGGTATTTAAGTAACTTAGAATCCCTTATCGTCCCTGAAAGTTTGAACTTTTTAGCTTGAACAAAAGTTTGAAAAATGTCCGCACGTCAATTATGCAGACTTACTTTCGGAGACAAACAGTGCTTGGGGACCAGAATGTCAGTTGAATAAAAGTTGCAACTACCTCGCGTGTTATTATCATGACGGATCGATCACGAAAAATCGTCGCGTGGAAAAGTTTTGTTGGCAAAAGAGGAAAAAAAAAAAAATAATAAGAAACAAGTTAGGCGGAATATCAGTCATAGATAAAAAAGAAAAAAGACAAAAAAGATGGAAATTGAGTTTAGGACTAATATAATGTCTTTATTTTAAGCAACACATAACACAATACAGGATTTTACAGCACTGGCCATGATTGGCTCTGACATTATAAATACACAAATCGTGTCTCCCCATCGCCCTTTTGCGATTGGGGCTCTGCTTTCTGTTATTTTACATACTTTGTACATTCATACACATTATCACACGCTCTCCTGTCGCGAAAATCTATTATCTGAACAGCAATTACGTTAACAAACGATAAAATTATGAGTAAGAAAACAACAGAATTGAAAGAGTACAACAAACAATGGTAAGAACTTGTCAGCGGTCTGCTGGACTATCGACAAATTTCTTGGAGTTAAGTTAAAAGCACATGAGAGGATGGACCCTTCCTTGTTCAACAATATTTATAATTCAGATAATGCATTTTCACGCGAAAACCACTATCGTTAATGGTTTCTCGGTTTACAGCTTAGTCTACGATATAACGGACCGTGTCTCGCATGATGAAATCATGTTCTTGACTTTGAAACGAACCCATCAATGGCACAGTTGTCGTTCGCGTCACATAAGTGATCGTCAAATTTTAAAATTCTTTTTCTTTTTTTTTGTCCCTTCGGATTGTAAGAAGTGCTCTGATCTGCTGGCTGCAACTCGCTCGGACGAAAAATTTGTCCGTCCTTCTGACAATTTATAGCGCGACATAAACGGCAATCAACGTTGCACATCGGAAGATGACCTTTGCGTGATTCGAGTGTAGGAAAGGCAACCGGGCAGATCATTGTCCTTTCAGGCCTCCTCAGTGGACACTTTCAAACTAGCGCAATTAACACCAATTAACGTTTGCAGTTTTTCGTTTGTTTAAAAAGTTACATATTTTCACGCATCTAGTTTTCATAAAACACGACGTTATGAAAAAGATGACCGCTCTCGCTTGCTCTCACTCCGATGAGAATAATAATTATTTTTGGATTCCCATTTAATAGGTTAAAAAAACATTTAATAATTTAGATTTACACGGTAAAAATAATTATTATCATCGAATGGGTCATGCATATATTTGGTTGTTACGTGCAAACGATAAGGGCGGGTTAGTAATGATTCTTTTTTTATACTTTTTTTTGTTAAATCGTTTCCGGGAGAGCACTGTTTTCCGTAAAAATAAAAACACCCCCGCGGGTGAACATAGGAAGCATTTAGGCAAGAACATCAAATATTCATTAAATTTAGCACTTCGTCGAACTTAATTACGTTCTGTTTTCTCGTTCTCAAGTCGTAAATTCGAAATTATAGTGTTTTCTATACAGAGTGATGTTTGGCGTTAGCGTGCGTGGTTCTTGCAGAAGGGACGACCACCTTTGGCGTAGAAACTTTGGCCTTCAAGGTTTTTCTTGCACATCTGAAAAAATTTTTTTCGTTTCATTTTCATTTAATTTGATATAAAGTTGTTTACCATTTCGATTGGTCCGAATTTATAATATATCTTACCGTACAGTTGAAGCATTGACTGTGATAATTGTTATTCAAAGCTTCTACCCAACGATCTCCGGCCTCTACAGGGAATCCGCAGGCGAAGCATTTCGTTGTGAAGAGATTATTCCAGTCTAAAAAATAATGTTATTCGTCAATTGCTGTTTCCTAATATTTATGGAACATTTATTAAAAACAGTTTTACACTAACCGCCTTCACAATAAGGTAATCCTTCCTCTAGGAAAAAGGGGTTGTTTCCAAACAATTTTCCACAATGGGCACAGTTGAAGCATTCAGGGTGGTAAGTTTTTCCAATGGCATTTAAACAATCCTGAACAATCAAACAACAAAATTATTAGCACCGAAAATAAAAACAAAACCAAATGAGAGATTCGTGTTCATTATACAATAAAATATCCACTCACCCCTTTGACTTTCTGGTTGCATTTGTTGCATGCAGGTGCAATAAATCGTTCGAAGCAGTACTCGCAGTACAGTTGGCCTTTTTCTTCCACAAAGCCGATATCTTGAAGTTGACGATTGCATTGGGGATTCACGCATATAAAATGTTCCGGACACCAAATTTGTCCCAAAGCCGAGATGAATGGTCCCCTATAAATTCGCATTTATTTATTTATGAGCGTAAGAATTTTATTTCCATCACATAAAAAATCAACAATTATTATGCTGAGTCGAAAAAATGCATCAGAAAAAAAAAATCAAATTTTTGCCCGATTCAAAAATGTACGTGCAAAATGTACAAATAATTATACACACCTCGTTATTTCTTTCTTGCATTTGCAGCATGTAGGTTTAAGCGCTGGTTCTCTTAGTATGTGATTATTAGCATTCATTCCATTATCTGTCAAAATAAAAAAAACAACATGCGTTCAAACGTTAATTGTTAGTCCAATCGTAACATGAAAAATAATTTTTTTACGACAACAAGTTAACGAAATTATTAAAAAAATTTATTGTTATATTTATTCAATTCTCAAATTAAAAATTAAAAAAATAAATCTTCGCTGACATGCTTCAAAGATTTGGCGGTGTTTAAAATCCAAACAAAACAGTGTGAGGAACAAAACTGAAAAAAATAAACGATTAGTGAAAACAAATCTTAGGTACACTGAAAAAATTTTGGTACGATAGACGAATTCACAGTGACATCGTTATAGCTAACTAGTTGATAAACGCGCTACTCGCGTCTGTTGAATTTTGGATTAAAAATTGAACAATTTTCTTATAAAGAGAAAAAATTCATATCTCACAAAAAACAAAAAACCATAACATCAATATTTTATTTTTTAATAATAATTGAATAAAATTATTAATTAATAGATTTTGTTGATGTTTAGATGGCATGACTTGAATTTTTGAAAACAATACTCTCACTACCTCATACTACTATCTCACTACTCTTACATTTATTTCATTATAGATAGAATTATAAAAAAATAAAATTTTTTTTATTTATTTAAAACGAAATAATATAAGGTAATTATTTTTATAAGATAAGATATGACATTCTATTTTTTTAAAATATAAAAATAGAATCTCAGAGAGTTTTTTTTAATAAAAAGAGGAGATACAATTAAGAATTCAAACTTGGCTCGCAAGAAATCATTCAATGAGGAAAAAGGAACAATTCACTTTTGTCATCAACTTTTCCTCTCTTTTCCTCTAGGAACTTGGGACATTTGATATCCAAAGATGGCACGATAGGCACATCAATTGTGCGCATGCGTCGTACCAACTTCGTGGCACATCTGATGCCTTGACCAAAGTTATGTATGTCATCCATTTTGAGACTTCATCAAATGTTACTCTCGGAAGTTTTTACGTCCCAAGTTGGAATGCCAGAAGCTAAACTTAACCTTAGCACAACTAGCGCAATTTCACTAGGCGCACAAAAATTTTTTCAGTAATAAAAAAACGACATCAAAAAAGAGCATTCAATCCTAAAAAATAAAGTCTAATAATTGAAAAAGGGAAAATCAACAGAAAAGACGTCCAATTCCAAGCTTGTTCGTGCGGAGAGTCCAAACAGTCTTTTGTACCTGACGTTGGATTTACAACCGGCACAAAGTGGTTGGCGAGAACCTACGCCCCCGGCTTGGTTGAGAATACCCTTTCCACGTTTGGGCGCACTGCTGCCGGCGAAAGATCCACCGCTTTTGGAACCTTGACCGCCGAAACCGCCACCTAAATCCGGGTGGGACGACAAATTTGGTGGGTCTACTACATTACTAGCGGGACAGTGGTTCTGGTCCTGGCATGAGGAAGAGGTTTCGGTTTTGGACATGAACTCGGTCCGGCTGTAGGTCTGTTGGGTCTTGGGTGGTTGGGCTTGGGGAGTCGGCTTGTACAACTGAATGGTCGGTTTGTTAACCGGTCTCGTGGTGAGTCGCGTAAGCTGGCTGCCAAGGTTAGTGCGAGGCTTGTGTATGGGCTCGAAACTACGGTCACATCCCCCACTGGGCTGCGGAGGACAGGCTTTTGAACAGCTCTTTGGGCATGCTGCACAGGAGCTAGGCGGTCCTTCGGCTGGAAGCGGAATTTGCGGAAAAGGGCAATTCGGTTTCTTTGCTGGTTTCAAGATTGGTTTTGGCGCCTGGACGGGTCGCACCCCGGGGATGTCGTAGGACTCGACACAAAACGAAGATCCGTCGGGACAGGGTTTTACTGAGACGCCGATGCTCTGACAGTTGCTGGTGTCTATGCCCAAGTTGTTCACTTCGACGCTGTTGCAGGCGCCAGTTGGAGCCCCGCAGTAGCAAGAAGGTTTCTCGCAGATCCCACCGGTCTGTGCTGGACAAGGCGAGACACATAAGGCTGATCTATCAGCTGAGGGCGTGATGCAAACTCCACTTGGTTTGCAGCTGGTGTTTCCACCCTCGCAGGGAACAATGACAACCCCAGCCCTCTCGTGTCCCGAGTCGGAGTATGCTTTGCAAGGGATAACCTGCACACCAGTTTCCGGACACTTGGGTTGCTCCTTTGGCACCTCATGAGCGATCCTACGCACTTCCTGTTGAGGCGCCAGGGGCGGAAGTACTCGAACGCCCGTCCTAGGGAACTTTTCAGCGCCACTTGGCCGACCCACCGGACACGGCAGGGTTACTCGAGTGCTCGTGTTCTCTTCGATGTAACAACTTGACAATTCCGGCTCTGGGCAGTAACTTCCCAACTCGGAAGTGGTTCTCTTCTGCAGTGCTGTTTCCGATCCGTAGTTGGAAACTTGGGACTTGTGCTCAACCTTGTCTGTACGCTCGTCATAAAATTGGGTCTTCTTGGTTCTTCTCATGTTGCCATTTTCTTCGAACCGTTCCTCCACGGACGATTCCCTGCTGCGGTGCTGGTGGATGTGCTTGTGATCCGAGTGGTCGTCTTCGTTGAAGTTCACGTGTTTCGTGTACACCCGACTTTTGTGGGACGACGGGGTGTCTTCCTCCCAGTGGTAGTGTACATTCTCAGATTGTCTTTGAGGAGTAGATTCAAGTTTACGACACGTCTCTTCCCGGACTCGCGGAGCCTGGGCTCTCATACAAGCTGGGACCTCCGGCGGACCCGGGGCTGGTGATTTGGTACATCTCGGAGTGGGAGTTGGAGTTCTGCTTGGATCAAACGTCTGTCCGTCCAATGGGACCGAACGCACTGTGATCAAGTTTCGTTGGTACGAGGGAATCACGTCGGGTTTCCTTAGTGCCTCATTTTTACCACCAACTTTGCGTGGAGTTGGGGGACGTGACCTGGATGGAGAGATCGATCTCGATCGCAACTGAAAATCCGGTGGAGGGGTTGGCAATGGACGTGGGGTCTCTCTCTTGGACAAGGTACACTCTCGATGTCTGATGTCAGAATGGAGTAGTTGAGCTGGTGGACAGTACCCATCAGTGGTGTTTGAAAAAGTAGGCGTCTCAGCTCGGCCTCTGAACAGTTGGTCGTCAGGTTCTCCCAAGGGTGTGATCGGACGCTCTGGAGCGGTAACAAGTGCTTCCTGGAAAGGAGAGACCGGTCGTTTGGGCGGCAGTTCTGGAAGTGGAAGTTCCACCTCTGGTGGTCCATATCGTTCCTCATAGGAGACCTCACGACTGTATAGCTGCTTTGTCATGGATTCCATCCCGGTGCTTTTGTTCGACTCGGTACTGAAGGGAGAGTAGGCGCGTTCCGGAGCTGTAGTCAGGGCATTGAGCATCGGCGACTTCCACTCTTTTGGTGTCGCATTTTTGACCGGAGGTGTCGCTGGCAGAGGCACCGGTCCACGTTCCGTGTGTTTGATGAATTGCACATGTTTCTTGCACGTGGTTTCTGTGTTCTCGCTTTGTTCCTGATTGCTCTTCTGGAACCTCGCACTCAGTCGTCTTTCTTGCAGCGTTTGGCGTTTTTCCGGGACTTGCTGTTCCCTGAGACTCTGATGGACCTGCACCTGTTCCCTCAAGCTCTGTCTTCGTTGCTCTTCCTTGCTCTCCTGATACTGCACTTCTTTCCTAATTTCTTCATACTTTTCGTACTGTGGCTTGGTCGGTTTGTCCTTCTCCAGTTCAACATCGATGATTCGTTCTCTGGAGGGAGGTCGCCCCTCGACTTCAACGTCAATGACGCGTTCTCGCGACGGCGGACGTTCATCCACCTTAATATCAACAATGCGATCACGCGACGGTGGTCGCGGTCTTTCCTCCACTTTTACATCGACTATTCGCTCCTCTGAGTATTCACTGAAACTCACTTTCTTCCTTCTCTCTTCTTCCTCATGTTTGCGCACGCGCATCTCCAACTCCTCCCGCCATTTCTTCTCCTCCTCTTCCTTCATCCTTCGCTGTTCCTCTTCCCTGCGCCTTCTCTCCTCTTCCTCCCTTCGTCTTCGTTCCTCGTCCCATCGTTTCTGCTCCTCCAGCTGTCTCCTTTTCATCTCTTTAAGCTCTCTCTCTTTCGCTTCCTCTTCGTCCGCGTGTTTTGCATGCTCGACCATCTGCGAGGTGTCTATCTTCGACGACACGTAATTCACCGTCGACGCGATCTGGCTGCGATCGAACTCCTTCTCGGTGACCGTCTCTCTCACATCGGTCTTAGAAATTTGGGGCGCCTCGTCCGGGGACACCAGTTCCACCGTCTTTTCGTACGTCGTCGTTCTCTTGATGTGAAAGTCTCCGACGTCCTTCTCGGTTGTTTCCGTGTACAGATCATGTTCGCCTTCGATTCCCTTCGGACAGACTGCAACATCTGGGGGTACCAATTTCGAATAGTCCGGACCCTTGGGTTCTGGTTCGGGTTCCGGGACCGGTTCGGCTGGTTTCGTTGTACACACACAAGTGCAGGTGTACATCTCCGGTTCTGGTTCGGGTTCGGGTTCGGGTTCCGGTTCGGATTCCGAAACTTCCATGTACTTCTCGCAGTAGGACCTCTTTTCTTCGTGGTCCGAATCGGTAATTTCCTCATGCATGTGGCGTTCGCGATATTTCTTACACACCTTCTCGGGCTCTTTGGGCTGTTGGTACACACTCGAGTTTGTTGTCACCGTCGCTGTCCAAGGTGTAGGCGTTGGCTGGGTGATGCGAGTCGGGGTCAGCGACCGGCGGAGGCTCTCAGTCGAACTGGCCCGAGACGATACCGTCTCGCTACGTCGCGTCTCCTTGCGACCTCGCACCTCGACCTTCCGGTAAGTCGGGCCAGAACAACTCACGTTGTCCATCGTGTAATCGGAATCGTAGGCGTCAACGAAACTGTTCCTCCGACTGTGCTGCTCTCTGTTGGATGATTCGAAATTTGTTTTTCTGTCACGCACCGACTGCCGACGGGAATTGGGGTCGATGTAGATGGGACTGGCTGTGGGATAGGTGATGTCTTCTATGGGTTTTTGAGGAGGCCAGACCGCAGTCTTGGGTTTTGGGGTCGGGGGTTTTTCTATCGTTGGTCGTTTGACTTCTTCAACGACCTCGTACGTGTCGCACTCGGTATAGTAACGTTCTGGAGTGCGGGATTGTACAAGTCGGGGAATCGCAGGAAGGGTGGAGATCGTTTCGCCAGGGCACATATCACAGATAGTCACACAAAATAAACATGCGTAAGTCACGTGGGGTGGGTTGGCCAAGTTAGAAGAAGAAGAAAAAGACAAAGAAAATCTGTGAGTAGAAGCTTGTTAAATGGAACCGCGTTCGTGATTATCCAGAGGCACTCAGATTTTGCTTTTAGTCATAGATATTATACAGGTGTACCGTTTCATTTTCAACTGAGACCATTCAAGGTGGGTTACTTTTTCTGAATATTCAAGTTCATCAAGGTCACCCATGAATAAACCACAAACGCGATCGCTAAATTTAAGCATAAAATCTAATATAAGTCGCCTCTCAAACGTCCGCACTGCTAATTAAACGCAATCCTACGAAAAACAAGTCAAACGAAAAAAACTTGTATCGCGCTTAGTCTTCAACGCACAAATCATGGTAATGAGATGATTTTCTATTTTAAATTATTAAATTTCTAAGCTCGGTTAAAGTATCACGTTGGCAGCCTAATGGATCACCGTGACAAAGCTAAATTCAAATGAATGACAAACGTTGATGGGATCAGTGTCGCAAAAATCGCTCATCAATGATATATGGTAACGTAATAGAAAAATTCTTGGTGAAAATTAAGATGAACAGAAGTTTTTATTGAAAAATAATGATTTAATCGTTACGATTTATTGAGACATTTGATTGTAACAACATTGAACGCAAAAAAAAATTGTTTCTTTTGTTATTTTTTCTTTCATTTCTTTTCATCTAAAATTAATTTATAATAATTTCAATCTTTAGCGACATCAGAACAATTTCGAATCTTTCCAAGACATTTTGTTCGTTGTCGAGAGCTGCCGCGTTCACGCAAATGTTAGAGAGAAGGGTCTGGGTTTCGGGTTGAAAGATGAAGCTGCTGAAAAAAGATAAGAAAAGATGTATTATGAAGGTGCTAGAAGCGTAATGATAACGAATTCACCAAGTCACGGACGCCTAATAAAAAAAAAATTGTTCTAATTTTTCTACTCTCCTATCCTATATAAGAATTATAAATTGCATTCATTACTTAATACATAAATGAACCAATCTGAATAAACAATTGAACTTGAAACTAGCCGAGTGAACTTGAAGGTGTTCAAATAGAATCAGCCACAACAATAATTTGAACTTGAAAAATCGCAACAACAACAGTTGGCAGCTCTCAACGCAAATTTCAATTTTATGTTTTTTTTTCTTCTTTTTCTTTTAACAGACACGTGTGGACGAGAATGATAAGCTAATGAGGATAGCATTGTGAAACCGAACGACAAACGCGTCAACGATGACCAGCCAATTAGGTTGACGTGGGGTCAAAAGCCAAAAGAAGCTTAAGCCTGAAATTTAGAACGGCCCGACGCATGGTTCTAGTTAGCAGTCGTACCTCTGAAGGGGGGACTTTTCACTTTTGGCAGGGTTGAATATCGACCTATCCAAAGTAAGGGCAGTCAATAAATCCTTTCATATGAATCGAAGGCGAATTTTTTATTCTTATCAGCCGACTATGGAGATGCGAGAGAGGACAAAGATTGAATGTTGGTCCCAGAAACAGTTTGATATATTTTTATTCTGTTTTCTTTTTGTCTCGCACCTCCGAATGAAAAACCCGACCGAATATCGGGTACCGCAATGTTTGTGTAATTTCGCTAGTGAACCGTAGGCGAATAATAGAAAGATTGCAATTACAATTATCAACTCACCAGTCACTGTTTGACTCTGCGCACGAGGCAGGGTGTTGCTTTCCAAGTTATTGTAGGAGTTGTTGGACAAGTAGCTTGAATTTATACTAGATCCTCCGAACGGCTTTGGAACCCCAATGTTCTGAGATATTGGTGCCTGCAGATACATATGGCGTTAATCATTTGTTTAAAGAAAAAAATAAAACACACTGGTATCAAAATTATCTTGTAATCACACTTTTGAATTTTTCTTTTTTTTTTGGTTGGTTTTTTTTTTCAGGAAACGAACATTGAGGGACGGATGAAGGGTTGGTGTCGTGAAAGTCAGGCGCGCGATATTAACCGTGCAAAGATTTTACCTGGACTAAAAGTGGACTGGGTGGTTCAACGGGCGAGACGCCAAGGCACGTGGGCTGCAACTTATAGATTATTTACCGATCACATGTGCCACATATTCTCTAGTTATTACGACACTATCAACGGAAGAACCAAAACTGTTACCGCTGTGACGGGGATCCGCACAGTGATTTTGGGTGACGGGTTACATTATTATTAGAACTATTATGATTCAATGAATCAATAAAAGTCAAATTATAAAATTGAACTCTCTGAGTGTTACAAGACTGATTCATCATTGACGTTGGGGTAAAAATAAAATGCACACGCCGAATCGTATAACGGACTAGGTTTTCAAAGGACGAGCGAGTTCGGGATGGGAGCAAACAAAAAGTCACCAATTTTGCGAAATATTTGCAAAATGAACTTTGCAAAATTGATACATAAGCAGAGTAAAGCCAGAAGAGTCACCTTTTTCCACACATAGTTGTTCTTCTCGTGACCGTTCTCTTTGACATGTCTGTCCTCAGAGATGACAGGGTCGAAAACAATTTCACACACATCATTAACTACAGCGTGCGGAAACTGGATGTTAGTAGTGTTACGGTTATAGTCGATCTGGTCGCCGTTCTGGTACTCGTTGGACCCGGCTGGAATGGTCAGCGTGCTCTTGTAGGTTTTCGAGTGACCGTTCAGTCCATTGTGGTTCGCATAGCCATTGCTCAGGCCGTTGTGTCCGTTCAGGCCGTTGGTATAGTTTCCATTGGTCTTCATATCGGAATACTGTTGCTCGTACTGGATCAGCTCTTGATCAAGTCGATCGTAACTCTGCAAAAGCGATTAGTAGCGAAAAAAACACACACGTTGCGTTAATTGTATGCCATTGATCGTAATTATATAATGTTGTTATGGCAAAGCGATCATTTTAAACAACAACATTGAAAAGTTATTCGTAACAAAAAGACTGCGTGTTTTTTCAACTTACAGAGAACGGTTGGGGTGAAGTGCACTGGCTGCTCACTGGAGGCGATCTGGCACCCATATTTGACAGAGCCGACGAAATAGTGCTTGCTGGGGCTTTGCTGGTACTGCAAACGAAATACGAAAATTGTAAATGTAATTTTAAAAATGAAAAAAATAATTTTTTCAAGAAATAAAAATTCGATGGCGAAACTTACGGCGGTACAGTCATAGGAACCATTCCAGCAGGTGCATTTTGCCTAGCCACCATCTTGGCGTGAATGTCACAATATAATTTGTTATTAATATTATAGTACCCGACGTTCTTGAGCGACGTGCCGCATGTCGAACACTTGAAGCATTCAACGTGAAGATTTTTCTCCTTGATCCTGACAAAGACACCTCTAAATTGAAAAAAAAAACAGAAAGGTTGAATTAATTGAATTGATAAAATTTTAGTTGGCTGTTCCATCAACTGTATCAACAAATGCCAGCGGTGAAATCGAATCAAAACAAGATGCTTGAAGCGGGTTGCCAACATTGATTCGAGATCACGCAAAAGCTACGAACAACGTCTTGTCCATCTAAAGTATCATCAACAAAGCCATCAATCTACAGATCATAAAGTTCAATAATAAAATGTGAAAAAATGTGGCTTTTAGACGGATATAATCATGCCAGTGTACAAAGTGCTAAACATAAATGACAGGTGAAAAAAAGTCGAGCAAAGCGACATCGTGCTCTCTGACATATCAAAAGCGTAGGAGGATTTGCTTTTAACATTCAAGGAGAGATAATATCTAAAGCGTTTTTTCAGAATATTGGCGGTAAAGAAAAAAAAGTAGATTCAACGTCGGCGCAGAGAAGTGACCTCTGAGCAAAAAGTCCAACCGCTCAAGGAAGTGCGCAGTTCGGTCGAAAGGCAAACTGTTTATTTTTCTTATAGCTAATCCAACATTGACGGTGATTAAAGAACCATATTTTGAGTGGATGAATAATGAATTAGTTATAGGTGCTCGTGTCGTCACCTGGCTACTTCCTTCTTTGACTGCGCGCGTCCTTGAGTTGTAGGTCGGAACGCATGTGACCCGAGATACATGATTCCAATGATGAAATAACTTGTCGAACTCTAATGACAGATGCTTTGCGTGAGGAAGCACATTCGAAATATCTTTAGCTTCAAGTGCTGATCGAACTTTTCGGCCTTCATGCGTTATAATAAATCATATTTACTGTCGTCCGAATAACTATTTTATGACTATTTTATGAATACAATAAAAAATTTGTTTGAAAAATTGATTCAAAAATGAAAAATCAGAATGTTTGCAAAAAAGACTATTGAAAATGATTTGACGACATTTTCTAAAGGGGCACAATTCTAAGAGCTGCATCGTTGCATTCCAAAAATAATTACACAATCGCGCTATCACAGGTGCTACAAATGGGTGATCCTGCGGAGGTGTAATTCAAAGGATCTCGTCTCAGTTGCTGTTCGTTTCGCTGTGCTTCGGTTTGCGAAGTGGACGAGCCAAAGCACCCTCCACGAGGCGTCGGGGACCTTGGCGAAGTTGCAGACCCGCCAACCGCATGGCTCACCGACGAATAAAAGTCCGTCCGCGAAGGAACTAAGACATTCAATGTGAGAACAAAATTCGAGTCAGATAACATTGTCAATTGGGGCTGAAGAAACCTTTTGCCTTGACTTAAAATAAAAAACAAAAAAAAAAACTCTTTTAGACAAAGTAACTGAAAAAGAAAAGTAGTCTGATTAGAGAGTTAGGTGTTGATGACGATGGCGGAGACTGACGTTGTTCGAAGTTCTGTCGAAATGTCAATGATGTACCGACGCAACCTATCATGGAAGTAAATATCAATGCATATTGTTTCAGACTTTTAATTCAAAATCCAAGTACAAAAAATTACCTTTACCATAATACGTTAAATACTTTTTTAGGTTTTCAAATTAATGCATAATTATTGAATCAATTTGGCTTAAATTGAATTCATAATAACAATTTTTCAAGTTTCATGATATTTACTTCCTTCAAGTGACCTGTTGAGGGACTTACACGATGAGCCTTTCACAGTCCGCGCAGATGTTTTGTCCCGGAGGCAGACTGGATTGTGGTGTTGTAGGTCGTGGTTTTGTTTCGGGAGCAGTAACTGGTCTGAGCCCTGCTAAAGCCGGAGATGAGGGCGTTGCCACCCCACTTGGCGTGTGAGGTTCCACTGTTGTTCAATCAATTGTAATGTTTAACAAAAAATGTGAAAAAAAGGATTCGCTCTTGGTCAAAGTCGATGTTTCGAGCGGTGGACAGATAACGAACGTAAACTAAGGGTACCACCAAAAGTACACGCAAACCTTTCAACTCACCTGGTTCTGGGCTTCTTGGTTCTTTGTCCGCCTCCTGTACCATTTTGAAGACTTCGCTGTTTTCTGCATTGTAATTTTTTTCATTCTTCTTGAAATTGACACTAGGAAATAAAACGTACATTCAACATTTATAAAAGAAAAGTTAAGCTTATACAAAGCATTACAGAGCTCATGCTGAAATCTGTCAATTTACCCAAGAACTCCTCCAGCAAGAACTTCGGCCTGAGCTGACAAAGTCTCTGCAATGGTTTCTTCACTATAAATGCCAACCGGGCTGTTGTACTGTTTGTTGACTATCGACTTGATGTGACCTTCTCCTGATCCATTAAGCTGTCAAATAAAACAATCCTTAGCGACTTTTTTTGTCTTGATTGCGTTAATCAATTTCAACTTTTTGTTTGTCCTTTTTATTTTTGTAATGACACAGAGTCAGTTGAAAAAAGGTTGGCTTAACAGAATTATTCTCTGATTGCTTGTCCTTCTCTTGCAGTTAAAAATACTTACGAATGGTTTCGGGCTGAAATTATGTCCACTTCCGATAAGTGGTGTGTCTTTTTTGTGGGCCGCCAAGGAAGTTTTTGTGACAGGAGACACACAGCTTGCAGGAGTCGATGGTTGTGGAGATGGAACGGTAGATCCAAGAGGAGTGACAGAAGGACGCCATGTAGATCCACCCCTTGAAAGAAAATTAACCGTCAGGATCATTGTGTCGAGACAACATTCGAATCGTTAAATCTTGGTTCTAATTTGAAAACTAATTTGACGAAAAATCATTCAAGAGAAAGAGAAAGAGAGAAAAAGAGAACGAACTGAAATATAATTTAAACTTATAATTATAATTGTGCACCGTCGACTTAATTGCTTGGCATGCTTATATTTTAAGACCCTCGTTCTTCACTTGGAACGAAAATTGACGTTCTGAATTTCAGCTTTTACGCGATAAAATAAATTATATTTACAGTCGTACCTTTGAACCGTCATTTCAAAGTTATTTCCTGCCCGGACTATGACGTCTTGTGCATCTTTGTGTCGGAGATTGTACATGTCCGTGCTGTTAACTTTGATGACCGCGTCACCAGCTCTCAAACCCGCGGCCTCTGCTGGCGAACCTCCATTTACCTAAAATACAACGAAAGCTTATTATTAACAAACCTTGTTACATCCCGGACGTTATTTACAAAAACCGCGATTAATTATGTTAAACTTTCAAACTCATTCATTTTGAAATGAATCACTCTCTGAATTTGAATAAGTGAAAGTTTTACTTTTTTTTTGTACAAAAAAATGGAAGACTCTGAATTTATTTTTAAATGAAATTTTCACTCAGAATAAGTTGAGTAAAATTTTGTTTAAATAAAAAATCAATGTTATTTGATGGAAGCACCCAATAACATTTGATTTAATTTAATCCATGTCTAGTGAATTGAATGAAAAATAGTTCAATTTACATGAGTTCGTAATGACATTGTACAAATGACATGAACTTGGTCCGAAAATTGACCGGCGTCAAATGCAAGCAGGAGCAATAAGAATCGAAATGAACGACTGGTCGTTTTTGTGAGCAGCACATTGTTGGAATCAGTGTTCTCGTTGATGGGCATTTATTTTTACAAGCCCAAGAAACAAGTATTTTATTCGCTGCAAGTCTTGGCTACCAAAGTGAACGTTTTATTCTTCAACTCGTTTGGTTGTTTTTCCTCGCGTCGATATTTTTGAATAAACAATCCGCCATTTATTCAGGCGCTCGGAAAAAAGCATTTTATATCGACAGTTACGATCGACTAATTGCAAATATATGCCCGGTGGAAGGTTATTTTTTAATTGAGCGCATTAAAACTAGTAGGTTTTATGGCACCAGATGTGGCTCAAAAATGTCTCGGCCTGTAAAGACACCTTGATACCGGAGTACTGAGCATTCATTCACGCACCACGACGTACACATGACGGGGCTCTCGCACAAACCTGTTCGCGCAAAAAACGTGCGCCCGAAGAATGCATGAATTGTGCATTACCCGCTCGTATCATTTGGTCGACGATTCTCGGGGCAGTTTTTTTCCCATCCCTCCCGAGCTTTTTAATCAATGGAGACGTCGCGGGGCTCGACTTTTTTATCGCCGCTGAAAAATCGTCAATTAAGAATTGCGCCTCTCTTCTTTTTCTTTTTTTTGTTTCTTCGCGCGAAATCGCGCCACGGCAAAAGAAGTCGGCCTCGATTCAGCTGAAATAATTAATGGATCTCGACCCAATCGGAGACCATTGGACTTCGGGGGTGTGGCTTCTCTATAAATACTCGCACATTTATTGCCATTATTTTTAATGGCGCCGTTTTATCTTGCGAATTTGAAATATCGTTCTCCGAAGCGCTCGCCGATCGCGAGATGAATTATTATTCTCCGATGCAAAATCGAACCCGGCCGAGTTTAATAAATCGTTTCTGTTTAACTGTTTGTACCGATTTACACTCCGCCATTCAATTTATCCTCACACTCTCATGTGGAGTGCTTTTTTCTTTTGATGTTCACATGTTTTCACAATTCATTTTCATTTTTTTATTGGTAAGGTAGCTGCTGTACCTATTATCGATACCTGTGCACCTGTTATCAACATTTAAAATTTTTAATTTATGTATGTTTACAACAATGTTAAAGTTTGTATAAAATTCATTTAATGAAATTTTGGAGTCCATTATATGAATTTGTAAATAAATTCGTCGATAATAGGTACAACTACTATCGATGATTAAATTCATTATATCCATTATATAAGAATGAAAACATTTTTGTTATGGCTATTTATAGAATTTTTTTCACGGGTTTCATTTATTCGCATGTAAATTAACGTAGTAACGTGTTCGCAGCAGGTGAAACAGATACAATTTCTTTATTGTGATTCCCCGTCGCTCGGACAAATTTATATATCAACCCGCGCACTTCCTCGCTATAAATTATCAAACTCTGAAGCTCCGAGAGATCTATAAACTAGCTGAACCAAAAGTTTTCTGGCAGAATATGTGTATCGCCTCACACCTCGATCTGGAGCACGTGAACATGCGTGTCAAGGTAAATTTGTGGGTGGTTATTGCTTCATGAACATAAATCGGTCAGAATTCATTCTGAAATGTACAACATAGTTTTTGCAACTGATTATACACATGCGCCACAAGAGTAATTTGACAACTGTCATTTTTGTAAAAGTGACGGGTTCGCTATAACGGGTACAATGTGGTTAACAATTTTTTAACCGGGTATTAAATAAAAAGATTGAACGTATATTTCAAGTCACGGGAGTTCATTTTTCAATTTCTGATAGGATTAACAACGTTAAATCGGAGCGGCGGGTGTAAGAGCTGACTTGTTTGCACCGCCACACAAGTGCTAGGTGGCTTTAAATAGACAAATTGCGTCATCGTCTTTCAAAAAGTTATGTTACCGGTAGATGAAGCGTGGGTTACAAATTCATTTGTCCTGTTCTTTTTCACAAAAATTTTCATTCAAAAATCCTTGAATGTTTCCATCTACAAAGTTTAAAACTAGTTAATATTTTTAAATTTATGATTCCTAAAAGTTCCTTCAAACTCGTCTGAACATAAAATCATAAATTCCTAACAAAAGAACAAAAAGACAACAAAATTAGTTTGAATAAGTAGTGGAACAAGGGGATGATATTTTGGCGCAGCAAAGTTGGTACCCGTGTGCTACGACAGTGGTACCAATAGAAAACATTGGCGCGCACAAATGATACAACTGAAAATTGACAAATAATAGACGAATAGCGGTATTTCGGTTTGAAACAGAAGGCGGACGTCATGAAAGTTCACGCCAACCCCGCGTTATTCGCGCTTATGTCAAACCGCGGCTGGGAGCGTAGGGCAGACGTAAGTCAGGGTTAAGCCCGTTGGACACCGTGAAAGCAAGCTCTAAAAATACATCTGGACCAGGCTAAAAATAGCCTCGCCCCCTCCTTAGGCGACGACTTCCCACGTGGTTGTGCGCGCACGCGCGCATATACACTTACGCGGTTTGCGGACACATTGAGCCCGGCGCGGTGCACAAGGTGGGATACACTAAGAAAGTAGAGATATAAACCAAGGTGCACGGGTTACACATTCCGATGGGCGGGTTATCAGCGTCCATCCTGCATTCCATGACTGAGTGCATCCGATCCAACAAAAATGCCTCGACTTCAATTGGCTCGAGAGGTTCGCTCGAATGCGCCGCGCGACCGTGTCGCGTTACATTCGCGTCACCCTATACCTGTTCGTCACGACTCATTGGAGTGATAATTGTAATATCCAAAACCATCAAACGACCGATGACAGATATTTGACGTCTCAATGTTCATTTTTTTACTTATTTTTGTTCCTATTTCTTTTTTATCGAAAAAAGGAAGAAAGTATGGATTTATTTATCAGATCATTTATCCATCTTAATTTATGATGATGGATCATTATTCATCAATCATTCGTTCAGATGGTGAAAAATGTTAGTTCAGATTTGTTTAAGAGCGAAGTTTGTTTTCAGAAACTGGTTTCAAAATTATTCGCAGTGCATGGAATATTGAATAATATTCATCGGTAAATAATTTGTATGCAGTTTTGTACATGCAATTTATGCACTTTTGTATACCAGTTGAACAGAGTAATTTGAAAAAAAAATTTTTGTAAAATTATTTGAACATTTTATGAAATATAATTTACGATTTGAAGGTGTACGTATATTGTGTTTTTTACACGATGGTGCTATTTGAAAATGGAAATTTGTGCTTCATTCAAAAGCTTCTGATGATAAAGCAGCCACTTGAATACCAGTTATTCTCAGGCTTTTAATGCTGATAAAAGCAACGTCTGATGAGTACCAAATGTTACGGTTAAAACACCAGTCGCAAAAAGCTATGAAACAGAAGAGCCTCTTCAAATATGACTAATGCATCGACCTTGTCTAAAAACATTAGATAACATTTTATCAACAGATATTTTGCGCAAACAATATTTTTATTTTTTTTATTATATTTTAAAATGAGTTTTATCTCATTTTTAAAATACTTTCCAACGTTGACTTTCAATTACAATTTTTTATCAGCCCAAATGTGAAAGTTCAGTTGAGACAATATTTTGTGTCTCTTCTATTTGTTGTCTTCAAAAAATTATTTGTTCCTAAATATCTGAACCTTTTTGTTTAAGCACATTTAAGTTCATGTAAGTTCTTCTTCTCATAAAATAAAGTTAGTCATAAATCTGACGAATCGTTTAGTTGCTCATTGTTAGCTCAGACTGATCATTCACAACGCTCCAATATATTTGAATGAAGTGAGCGTAACCTTAAGATTATGAACAAATATTGCCCACAGATAAACGCACTGCCCGGCTTTGTGGCTTGATTGCAAACGAATAACATGCCTCCGGAATTTCTTTGTTATCAGCACCTCAGCCTCATTGTGTCCTTTTTTTTAATTGTAAGCTGAGAACAACACTTGTTTTAGTCGGTTGTTCGGTTCACTTTGTTCCAACTCGCCCTTTATTCTGTCCGTGGAATTTAAATGACTATATTGCACCTGCACATACATTGTGCTTTATCGTTGCGAGTTAATGACTGCTACCGACGAACTTGCTTCGTTAAATCTTTCCGAATAATTTAATTTCAAACATTTCTGTTACAGTTCGCTGACAAAATAATCCTTGAAGAAGTTCTCACAACTCTTCATACATAAATTTTTGCAGTGCCCAGCAAGAAAAAAGTGATTCAATGATACAAAAAATTATTCAAAATGAGCTAGTAACGTTTTAATTTTTTTAAATTCACTTTAATAATAATAATAAAATTTAATGTTTTTAGAGTGATTCATTTTGAAAATAGTTGTTTAAACATTATTCATTCAATCACCTCAAAACGTATGTTCGCTGTAATTTTTAACTGTAAATAAAAATATTTTTTTTTTTGAACAACGATATAAAAATGTGTATACACCAATAGGTGATAAATCCTCGATATTGATATCTCTCTGAAATGAATTCCCGGAGATATACCTGTGACGTAGTTTGGTGACACATTTGGCGATACAGAGGCGAAGAAACTCGTGAGCTCGACAGATATTAACCATTCAAGAGGCGGAATTCCTTTGAGTCATTCGGTTTCATTCATTTTATTTCTCCTAAACGGATCTGTGCTCGTATATTGTGATCAAAAAATCTTTTCATACGAAACGAAAGATTTTTTTACCTCTGTTGGTTTCGAAACGTTGACCTCTCATAAGAGCTTGTAAAAGGCAACGAAAAAAAATGTACACAACCCAACGATTGTACGCAATTAAGAAAAAATTCGGTACTATAGTTACATAAATACAGCGGATCATTAGAAAACATTAAAAATTGCCCCCACTACGGGACAAAAGTGCATATTAATATCATACAAATACGAATATATACAACAGCAGCTCGTAAAGCCCAACGTAAAGAGGTTGTAAATTTAACTCCAACTCACTTTCTTCATTTACCTGTGGCCAGGACATCATGTTTATGAATCTACAAATATGCAGTCCAGACACTCGGCGTTTCTCGTGGTACTTGTTAGTCTAGCGAAAGTCCAACGGATAGCAAAAATCATCGCGGATAATGCGCGCCAGAATAATTGATTGGAATATATCACCGGCACGTCAAAACGTGCAACCACAAAAAACAAACGAAAAGAAAGGAAATCATCATGAGCGGGGCTTAAAACTTATTTCAACATTTGACTTTCAAACAATATCCTCTCCGAGATTGTTTTTAAAATGCAGAATGCATATTGCAAGAAATGCACTTATTATACACTCGATGGAGACATTTCCATGTAATCAAAGCAGCGACACGACAAAAAAAGAAGAAACGAGCAGTATCAGCTGTTTTTTAAGGCGAATGGTACGGTTGTTCGAAGTTCTGGACGCACGAACCCTATAATAATAGCAGACATCGTGATTCATCCATGATTCAAAGCCCGATCGGCCATTCGCAAGTAGACCAGAGACACGGTAGGGTCGCATTCGTCATGCGTGAGGCCTAAACGTGGAATTTCGAAACTCTCACGTGGATTGGTGGTATGAGAGAGAACAAAAAAAACGCCCCTCTCACCCATCCAGGCCTGGGATATTAAGTTGCATTCGGCACTTGTAACATCAAGAAAGTGTAACATATTGCTCAAGACTATTTACGGCTGTCGCTTTCTTATCGTCTCGTTTTTCCGTCCCGTTAATGCACCGCATTATGGTTTATAAATATGCAACGCCACGTACCAAAAGGGGATAGCTGCCGGAGGTGATTATTTTTTATGATGAACGATCTCGAGAGCTTTGCGTGGATCCGGGTTGTTAGTGGGGGTGATAATAAATGCGGGTAATTGGAGGTTTAATGGCCGCATTAAAACTCTTTTATTGCATCTCAAAATATATTTTCAATTTTCTCATCTGCATGAAAAAAAAAAAAAAAAAAAAACAAAACAAGGAGTGGGAGAGCTCGGTCAATTTGAATAAGCGACAATTTCACTTATTGCAAAATTTTGAAGACTTATTTTTAAGCGAATTTTCACTTATTTAAATTCAAAGAGAGAGAGAGAGAGAAAGAGGAACAAAAAATAAAAAATGTCAGTCTTTTTTCGTAAGAGTGAAATCTCACTGAAAAATGTTGGAACATTCCACAAGAGCCAGCTCATCTTCTTCATAGAACCGATAAATTACGAAAACCGCACACGCACAGGGATGAGAAAATTGTCTGTTCCCGGAATATAATGAGCGGACGGAACAACTTTAATCGCATTACCGAATATCTAAAGACCCGCGCAAATGTGGCGAATAAGAAATACAACCGATAGCAAAACGAAAAATGTCGCGCGCAAACTGCCCACGACCTTTCTTATTGCGGTATGATAATGCCTCTCCCGTCCGTGTACTTCTTTGTGCGACGAAAGTTATTGAAAGTAGCGGTAATTATAATATACGAAGCCCTGTCTGTTGTATGGGTGCATAAACTCACATGCCGATGTCATACGCGAATATTAAAAGCGGCGGTGGTATACAAAGCCGTAGGTATCGCGTTACAAGTTGCGCTCGGGTTTGCAAACGAGACGAGAAGGTCGCATCCCTCGCTTCAATTTTGGCAAATAGCCCGCCGTGCGACAACTCTAATCGACGTTTATTACACGACGCCGCACGTAATCTTTTCGTCTTGTCGCCAAATACGTTTTCGCGCTCCAATAATTCAACGACAAATGCAAAAGTGTAATAATAAATATCTTTACTCGGCGCAAATCGACCGTCAACTTCGCAAACATTGATCAACATTCATATATTGAAGTCTATTTAAAAAAAAATCTCAATAAATATTCATTCCTCGTTTATTGTTTTCTTTTTATTTTTAAAACGAGGTTTTGAAGTTTCGAACAATGTTTATTTCAATCGGTACCAAAACGAAATTGTAATATTCCGTTCAAAATTAGACTGAGTTCAAAAACCTTACAATTTGTTTGGATGGGGTTAAAAATTTGTTGATTTCTGATTCTAAAGAAAAAAATATATGTATCGAGATGTATATGTATTGAAGACAGTCGCAGCGTCAATTTTTCTAATTGAATAGAAAAAAAAAAATGAGTGACATCTGGTGTCCATTAAGTCTTATAATTTTATCTATCAAAGTGTATACGATTTCAATCGAGGGACAATTTTTGTAACACACATTTGTACTTTGAGTCGGGGATTAAATCGTGATATTTTTACGAGCACTGATACAAGCTCGAGTTAACCGGGGGCCTCGGTCTCTATTAATATCCATAGGCCGGGCTTCTTTTCGGCAACCGACAGTCTCTCTTCTCTCTCACCTTGCGAACCGGAAGAAACAGCGCGGAGGATTCCAGCGATCGCGTCGGAACCACTCGTCAAACTCGTCTCGTTACACGGACCTCCTAAGTTCTCAATTAATTACCCCCTTAAAGTCAACTTCCACCGATTTATTTTTCGTTAAAATGTTGACAATAAAATTTCACGATCCTTGTCTTATCTCACGATCGCATCTGAAAGACCACCAAGGCTTATTTCAAAATACCATCAAATTTACCGAAAAAATTTATTATTCCATCACCTTAAAACATAGTTTCCATGGAAAAAGTCAAAAGTAAAAACAAAATCAAGCATAACGACAGCTTAATATAGTTTATGACTTGAACGCACAGTTTGTTCGTAGTCTTTGCAAAATAGATTACAAAACAACTGTCACCCTTTTATATTCTACTAAAAGTTCTGTCATTTCAGAGTGAAACAAAAATTTAAACGTTCGTTAGAATTAGAATGTTGATTGAAAAATAAAAAAAAATGTTATTTGTTTGAAACTCTTTAATTAGTCGGCCGTGAGATGTTTAAATTAGACTCAAAGTCACGAGTCAAATTTTGCATTAAACTTTTCATGAATGACGAACGATGATAGTAAAATGTCCGGAAGATGTTAATGACCTTGACCGCTGAGCTTGTAAATATCACTAATCTAAGTGTGAAGAATGAAGATGTTTGAGGCGACCCAAGCCGGCGTAACGCATTGTAATCTTTCGTACCGTGCGCAATGGTGATTTGTTCCGAGGCGTGAAAATGTTGGAAACGCCTACGGAAATCTCTCTCGGGACTTTGCCCGCCGCGTCTGTGTCGTGTAACCGAACGGGTGACGTGCACACCACCGCGATTGGCTTCCGGCGTCGATTAGTACGTCAATCTGGTCGCAAAACACATTTTTGGCACCTGCCACTTCTTTTTACGTCCGCGCTGAAATACTCTTTTTCAACTTTATACTTCATCATGATTGGAAACCTAAACATTTTTTTTTATTCCTTCAGTCACCAATTTTACTGATTCGAAATAGAAACTTCATTTTAAAATAAATTAATATAAAAGTTCACATCAACCATCAATGTTACATCTAAAATCTAAATTTAGTATTCACAATTTTAATCTAGTCATGTGGATTTACATGACGTGTTTCTTTTAGTTTTATATAATATTATGTTTGAAATATGATCAATTATTGAACTTTTGCAGAATGCAAGTTTTATTGAAAAATTTTATTATTATAAAATCGGACAAATTTGATCCTTCTGCTTTATGCATGGTGTAAAAGTAATGAATGCCTAAAAGGCGGAGCAAGAATGATTGCCTGAGAAACGAAAAGGCTTATGAAATCATCGCATTTGAAATATCACGTTCCATCGTTATCGGTCAAATCTTGGTACTTGTGCGAATAGACCGGCATAGAGATGGATGTTAATTGAATCGCGATTGATATGTAATCGATCGATCCGCCAGGTTCTCCTTTTGCGCATAGCTGACACATTTTGTGCCTCATAAAAAAACATATTTATACTATTGTGCAACAATAAATACCTGGGCGACGCGTGATTTTGCGCCTTTCCCTTTAACCTGCACGTTATAATGGCTGGACATTTTTATCAGTTTCGAAGTCTTACACACGATGCAATGCGGAATTCGAACTAGAGCCTTCCTCGAATAGGCCGATAACGTGCAGATAAGACAGCGTCGCGTTAGAAGAGCGCATTACTTGTTCAAGTTTATGTTCAGTTGAGGAAAGTCCGTAGGTGAATCAGCGTACAAGTATGAAGTTAAACAGCATGCACATATCTGTTTCATTTATTTGCTTTGCTTGTGAATTTCGAATTTATTATGACATAAGTTCAAAGTATTGAACAAAAAAACAAAGATATAAAAAATTATTCAATTCCACACGGTGACTCATTAATTATTTATTATCACCCAATAAATTAATCATTGATTATATCATTGTTGAGAGAGATCATCTATAAATGAGTAATTATTCTCTGATAATTTTTTATAACGCTACTATAAATCTTGAAATATGAATCGGTTAAGAGATGTCACGTTATTTTATATTAACATAACCTGAACAAAATAATTTTATTTTTACAACATAGCAAAATGCTCTCTGTGTGCCACATTAACCCTGGGGTGTCACAATTAGCCTTATATATTTATATGTTAACATAGAATTCAAAAAGATAGTTCGACTTTATGTGGCCCCTCGGAGTTGATTTATATCTCAAGGTGGTTTTCTTCGCTGAAATAAATCTGTCGAAAATATAAATGAATCAATTAGCGCGAGTTTGAATTTTGCGCAATACTCAGGTCGTTGTTCTGAAAACAACGATTGCAACATTGTTCCGACTGTGACTTTAATGAGTGGGACTCGCGATTAGAGGACAAGAGACACGATACGCATCAAACCGCCAGCGCGGAAAATCCGACGGGAAATTTATTTTGGAGGTGACTAGGAGGAAAACGATTACTCGGACACGCGACGTGGGGCTCGCAGCTCTCTCGGCGCGCAAGTTTCGCAAAGGCAACTTCTCGAAATAGAACACCTAAATAATTTACTCGGATTACCAGCAACGTCACGTCTGACGTATCGCGAAAAACTGTTCCCTCTACTTCGGACGCACGTTCTGTTCGATTTTCGTGAATAAACGAAAAGACCACGTTTGATCAGTTTTGTTAACTCGATAAACAAACGATCGCGTTACGTTTTGGCTTGAATCGAAAATCAAAGAGCCATTATATCGTCGACTTGTTAACACATCGCTAAGTTTGTTTTACGAAAACGGACAAATGTAAAATACAAAAATAAAGGAGTTCCATTCAAAAAGAATAATTATAATATTATTGGAACTTTTGAAATCGCATTTCAACAGCTTTCGAGTGGAACTTGAAGAAAAAAAGTCTGAATAATTCAATACGTCTATGGATGTTTGGCAACAACTCAGGTAGCTAATATTTTGACAGCTGTCATAAATAATGAGATGCGAGACATCGGAAAATGAATAATCATTTTTAATTCTTTTGTCAATTCCAAAGTGTTTTAATGTTGAGAATTTCGAAATTTGCAGTGCAGCGTGTATAATATAGAAACATTTTTTTAGCATGACTCTCATACTTTTGAATTGACAATTTGGAGTAGAAATCTTGGAAAAGACATCTTGTTTGTAAAATGGTTTGTTGAAATAACGGCTTCGTACGTGTCATTGCAGAGCGATAAAGATTATGGCTCGAAAATGTTTTGTGTGTTATAACTGTTATTTAAAATCCATTTTTTAAACAGAAATAAAAGTAGATAACATATATGTGACGATTAGATAAAAATAACTTTTACAAAAAAATTGGTCCAGTAAAAGTTGTGAGTTGAAAAACTCTGTTTTATAAAGTGTTGTTTTGAGACAGTAACGATGATTTTGAACGGTTTTTTAAAAAAAGAATCTCCTAAAAATATATGAATTCAAAAATAACTAGACGATCAACTTGTTGAATATTTTCGCGAAATAACATTACGTTGGTATGTAAAAATAGACAGGAAAAAAGTATATAATATAAAATTGAACGTCTTTAAAAAAGAATTATATTTATTTTTTTATTTGCTAGAAAAAGGTTGCTTTTTTATTAGTAATTGTTTTTGCACTGCATCAGATACTTGTTTGCTAACCCAAAATATGACAACCGTTGAGTCATGTGTATTATGACGTCTAGAAATAAAAACAATGCATGTTGAATTACGGTCTGTAATCATATCAACGCAGAGATAACGTTTGAAACTCGTGTACTATTTGTATTTCAATCTATACTCCAACTACCACAACAAATTCACCGTCTTTTTGTACACGAGAAGATAACATTTTTGTCATATCTTAAACGCTCTTATGATCAACCATTTATCTTAATATTCTATCTTTCGTTTAGATAAATTATTATTTTTAACATTAATAAACAATAAAACAATTCACTTTCATTTAAAGCGTTTGACAGTTGTCAGAATGAATAAACAGAAAAAACGTTATAACATTATTTCGATTGTTCCGAGTATTGTTCATTGAAAATGTACAATGTAAATTTAGTTACCAGCAGTGAGGATTTACTGTCGTATTTTTGGTGTCGCTTCATGATATGTCAAGTGTGTGAATCGCTCTGGCGATTCTTAGCCAAAACAACTATGAAAATTAGAAAAAAATCGGCTTTGCAGTTCTGTTAACATTTTGATATGAATTATTCATTGTAGCACAATAATCTTTTAAGTTAAATCTTAAAAGAAATTGTTATTTTATGTTGTTTCTCAATAATTTTAATAGTTCTCGAGATATTTATTATGTTACTCTAATGGATATAGTGGAATAAATTAATATATGCTGGATCAAAGTGTCGAACTTGATTTGCTATTATTTCACTGCGACAAAAAATATGACCTACGTTCCAATCTGAATGAAAATTAGAAGATTATTATACGCAAGTATAGTTAACGTAACGTTCAACAAAGATATGTATTTTAGATTTCGTTTAACACTTCAAAGTAGTTTCATTACTCATTGTGACAGCACTTATATGTGTCGTAATGATTTTCGTTTGACAAGTCTTAAGAATTAAGTCGTTTCAGTCCTACAAATTTTCTACGCATGTCGCATATTTTTTGACGGGATAATACATTATTGGTAAATATTAATAGCAAGGTTATTGCTAACAATAATATTAATTTCCATTTAATGTGATGATTTTTTTTGATTAAATTTAGGTATCGTTTTTTGACAGCAGAAAAAAAAATCCATCATAATTTCATAACATTATTCTATTCCAAAAATGATTGTTGATAAAATAATTTTTTTTTAGAATTTCTCAAAACAGGAAAGAAGATGAAAGCATAGGAAAATTGTATACAATTTTGACGGACCGAGAACTCGGTGTGTTTTCGTGACTCGGGGATGTAAATAATCGAGCACGCAAAAATGAATGTTATTTTCGCGGCGGACGAAAACTGTGCCAATGAACCAAATTTTGTGTCTGCTGTGGTGTGCAGTGGCGGAATTGTGCGATCGCGGCCGGATTTCGCGCAGCACGTTGTTTTACATTTGGGCGTTCATAATTTTTTCGATCGGCGAGAAAAGAAAGCTCAATAAGGCGGGCTCGCTGAAATCGGCTCGTCTCGAGTTACCGGGCGCCTCGCAGCGCCAAAACATTGCTTTCGACGCGACAGTGCACTAAGTTTCGAACTTAGTTGGCAACGATTTCTGCCAATGTGTGCGAAACCAATTGGCTTACTTCGGGGGGCTTCTGTTACGTAACAATGTCGATTTCGCGAAACAAATTAAAAATCAAACATTTTTCAACATTTGAATGCAAGCGATCAATCTCCGCCACTATTTTCGGCCGGCTTTCAAGCGCGCCTTCAATTTCGTAACGCGTCGAATATCAGTTAAACTTAGAATTTATATCCCCAGTATTTATAGTCGCGTTTCCTTTGTATTATTTAAATCGTATTATTTCCACGCGTTTCTTCGCTCAGTTTGTTTTACTTTTTTCCCCCGATCCGATTCTGCTTTACATCACGCTCTTTATTATTACTCTTCTTCCTCCACTTTTTAATACGATTTTTAAATTTAATTGAAAACCATTTAATTATAAAATGGAAATTAAAAAATAAATGCTTTTTTTCATTATAAAATTAAAAACTAATTATTTTGTTTACATCGGATCTTCGTATCCAGGTTGTGAACAAATCATTTTTGACTTAAGAATTTCATAATTCATTGTTCAACTGTCAGATAATAACTTCTGCTGTCTCACATTTTTCAAGCTCGCGGTTTAAAAATGTTCGCTTTTGAAGACATTGAAATGAAGCGCTATTAATAGTTTTCATCTTATAAAATATATTTAAAAGATTTAGAGTTTCAGTTTGAGTTCGCGTCAAGAACATACCGACAATTTTGAATTCGACTATTTATTTGACTGAAACTTTCAACAATTATACCAACTGTTGCAATATTTTATTATTTTCATTTATTTTGCAAAAAAAAAAAAAAAAAAAAAAGAAAAAAGAAAAGTAAAAAAACGTTGATTTCGGGGAAAATGATTAAATGAAATGAAAAGTTGAAGTTTTTGGAAGAACCGGTTTGAATAAATAATAAGATGAGAAGTCAAATAAAAATGAAGGGGTCAGTTTTATTTATAAAAATTGTCCTACGTCATTCACTTTGTACATAATCATCGCTTTTATCTTAGGAGACACTCACCTTCTGGACGATGAGAGGCGTGCCGAAATCCTTGCCGCCTTGAAGTCGGAAGCCCCAAGGCGAGCCGTCAAATCGGGACAGCTTGACACTGATCAGCTGCGCCATATCACAGCCGGCGGAAAGTGAGAGTGCAACTGATAACGCCGCCAAGGAACTGGCTCTGGATACCGGTTTGCGGCGTGTTTTGCGCGATTAATTGCACGCGAGTACGCTGATGCGTTCGGCCAACTGAAACAAACGACTCGGGTCAAACGAATTCCTCCTCAGAGTCCAGTGTCCGCGGCTATTTGAATTTCGCGCGCCGTGCAAATTTCGGGGATTCCCATCCGGCGCCGATTATCACCGATCGATTTTTGCACTGCACAGTCCACGGTTAGCCCCAGCACTCATCCGACAAAAACTTGGAGGCCAAACAATCACAAAATCCACAAAGTCTCGATTACCGTCGAAGATATAAACAAAACAAGAAAGGTCAATCGGTTGACCTTGAGATGAAAAGGTAAATAAACAAGTTACTTTTGTGGATCTCGCGGGAAATTCGAATCGCTGGAATTGCACTGGCGGCCGATTTCGGGATTCCCCGAAGGGGCGCGAAATTCAAAAGCACTGATAACACTTGTGGAACTTGGCGCGTAATTGTTTATACTTTGATAAGCAAAATTCTTGAGATGAGTTTCGGGCGCGCTACTTTTACGTGTGCGCGGTCGCGCGTATCGCGGCAAGCACGTTCTCCTGGGGAACACAAAAAGCGAAGTAAGGTGAAGCCCCGGCTCTGGTCAGTCGGGCAGCAGGCTTTCCATACAATTCGAACGCGCAGAGCGCGTGCGTTCGAGCGCGGTGGGGACCGAGATGGGAACACCACGGCATTCTCAACATTTCACTTGTTGCCCCTACCCCCCTGCTACGACCCCCCTTCCATTTCATCTTCCCCTCCCGAGGAGGGCAACGAGGTTCCACACACGAATATCCCACCCGGGCGTACGTCTTTGCTTCTTGCTTCAACGCGATCGCCAAGTCTCTCTCTTCATTTTTTTGGAATCAACTCAGCTCGAAGAAATAATGCACAAGGGTATTATTAGTCTTGCTTATCGTAATCACTTTTGAATAAACTTGTTTTGCAATTTAAAAAAAAAGAGAAAATTTATTTTGAACAAACATAAGTATATGATTGGATTTTTTTCGAGTGTGAGGTAAATGATTTAGATTTCAAGTGAAAAAAATTTACGACCAGCCGAAATTTCGTTCTCAGTTTTTTATTGGGTCAGAATTTTTTTTTTTTTGCTTTTCACAAAAAATGTAATAAACGGAATTTATTGAGATTTCATTTTGGGTGAAATTATTTATAAACTTTTATGAATAATTGGTACACTACAATGGTCGTAATTCAGCGCGAAAGAATGCACGTCTGAATTTATTTTCTTTATTACAAAACAGAGCCAAATAAATTAACGCTCGATATAACAAAAAACAAATAATTCGACAGTGTGTATGTTAATTCATTCCAATCGTATTTCAGTTGTCGGGAGTGTGGATAAAGATGATAAAATGTTGATAAATTGAAAAATTAATTATTCGTATCGGTGCATTAAGATATTTCATTTCGATCTCATTGATTTATAATAATGAGACACTTTTCAATGAAAAGATAATGATTCCATTTCGACCGCTTCATTATTCGCATTTAATTGTCAAAGCCTGGTCAACAAATCATTTATCATTGAATTATCTGATTTTGTAATTAAACTCTTTTTTTTCTTTTCATTGATTGAATTTTTGGAATTTCCACTTGCACTACAACTTTTTTTTCATCATAAAATATAATAATGAATAATTATACGTCATCTTTTTACTTTGTAATCATCTCATTTCCTCAACACATTTCCTAACTTAACATATCATCCACGTCATTGAGATTTCACACGAAGATACCCGCGAAGAAGATGAGTGTAAAATCATCATCGTTTATTTCTCCGTTCATTATTGAAGGGCAAACAATCCATAAAAATGAAACACTGAAATTCTTCTCATAAAAAAAAAAAAAAAAAAAATTTAATTGCAAAAAAAACCAAAGTTGCATTTTTGCAATTACGGTCAAATTAAAAATTAACATAATCATTAAAAAAAATTAACATAATCATGAACGAATTGAAAAATAAATTACATTTCCAGGAGATTCAAGTATGAATCAAGTTTGATAAATGTACAGTGTTTTGGTATCTTGAGAGGATGAGCTGTACTTCCGGTGAGTAAGTTGGGACCTGGATTTTTTGCTGCGCTGGCTTGGTTCCGCTGAGCGGTGTAACACGGATGCGGATCTTGGATGGCGCTCCGGGGCAATCCCCGGCACAAGGCCAGTGAGAGTATCACCTTCGCGATGTGCGCGGGCAGTGTTGTTCACTGCATGGGATCTTACATGTGAAAAGGAAAGGAAATTCTAATGCAAACAATGCCCAGGCCCCGGCGGTGACTGCGCACATGCGGGCACAAATATAAAAGCCGGCGAAATTGTTGCTTCCTCCTCGCTAAAGGCCGCCTTCGGTGTTCCAAGCTTTTTTGCGACTTTTTTTTAATACATTATAAATAATGACGCGATTTCATATTTCGCGACCACCGCGGCGACATGTCGCGCACACTTTCGACTAGCAATTTCGATTCATGATAGCGTGGGAAAGTTTTGTATTAGAAATTGTAACACGACAAAAAAACGAGTGCTGCTATACTGTCAAATTGATAATGAGACTTCAATTTATTAGGTTGACGACAAGGCGATTAGAAAATTAAACAATTGAACGAAAAGCAATAAAAGTAAACTTTTGTTTGACTAAATCAAACTTTGATAAAATCAAAAAATGTATAATTGAGATGTATTTTCCATTTTAAATAACCGTTTTTTTTGTTTTGAGAGATAAGATATCGATGATTGTTGAACATTGAATTGCGTCACCATAAATTGTATACTATAATGCTAAACGTATCATAGTTGTAACAAACATATTTAAAATTTATCTTTATAAAAATCTGGCACTTTTGTTAAAATGCAATTTTGTATGCAAAAATCAAGGAAAATGTGTATACTCAACAGTGATTACTCGTGTATTTATCGTTTTTAAGAATAATAAAGAAGAGCGTTGGTCATCTTTTCAGAACTATAATGTAAGCAAAATTGAAGGTAGTTTTTTGTTTTCAAGTAAGGTCGGACTTGGCACAGGAGGCCCTCATGGGTTGAGTCACATTCGTTGGTCTGCTATAGGCGTGACGTCGACACGTAAGAGTAATTTATGTAAAACATTCTAAGCATGATTCACGAACTAGTTCGCGCCCTCTTATCCACACGAGCTCGCAGAATGCAGAAACTTTCCTGCGGCCCAATTATCCTGATGGCGAACCCCGAAATCCGATGAGCAAACTTTCGACGTCGATGAAAGTGAATTCGAAACGGTACTGAAGCGAAACCTCGCAACACGTTTTAATATCAATATCAGAGTCATCATTAAGGATAAATTGATCATATAAAAAAAACCTTCGAACAAAAAAGGCCTCACGGGATGGACTACAAAACACAACTTTTACAGTTCACGTTATATAAGCGAAAGTAGAAAGAAAGATTCGTGTTAAAAATTTACTTGTACAATTTCAATCAAATTGTTAGTTTCAAAGTTGTTTGAAATTTTAAAACATTTTAGTAAATCGATTGAAAGTTTTGTCGAAGTTGAAATGACAAATGTATATCGAACGCTCTAGTCCGTTGACATTTCGTTTTGTCAGTGCATTCTCATAGTTTTAATTCTAAAAAATATAATTCAGTCGTGAGTTGCGCCAGTGAAAAGTTGTGACAAAGCGCGATGTCACTGCGATATACTCAAGCGCTGTTATTAGAAAAGTAGCACACGAGAATACTTCTGTATCGAGAAGTATCGTTCGGCGCATTGTGTGCACTCAGGGATTAGATCACCTTTTGTACTGCCAATGATATTTCGCTTTGTGCCAGTCTCCTAATCCTTATTTAGATTAATGAATCGTCGTTACACTCCATCGGCGAAAGTCAAAAACCAGCCACGAATCCTGTTCCTTTTTTCCTTCACAAAATTTATTCGTCGGCATCGTTTTGTATAGGTTTTAAATCAGTGATGATACAAAGATATGTTGTTTTTTTTTCATTTTTTTAAACGACGTTTATTAATCAATCAAATTAACAAAAAATTGTCATCCTTTGGTATAACAGTTCACCACATAACATCAAGATTTGAGTTCACAAATTGGACGTTTTATTGTTATACGCGAGAAGTCGTCGAAAGTAGAAGTAGCGGTTCGTGAAAGAAGAAGAGAAGAGAGAAAAAAAGAGTCGATGTAGAGTTCCGGAATTCTCCCGGTTGTTTCCAGGAAGGTTCATAAAAACGTGCTCTTGTCAATGACTGACGCTTCTGAAGCTACTCCTGTCATCTAATGTGTCCATTGGAGAATTCTGTAAAAGACAATTTAAAAAATGTACATAATTCTTTTTTTCTTAAAACTTTTATTTTTTTTCTTTCCAACAGACAAAAAAAAAAGAAAAGAAATAAATGAAATCATAAGATGAGGAAAGATCAATGGACTGACCACACGCTCGAGGATGTCCTCCGCAGCGTTGACTTTCGGCGGCCTGGCAGGGATACCTTTCTTTGGCTCGCGTTCCATGTTGTGAATCATCTTGTACACGCTTGAATTCATCAGGTGGTCATAATTAGGCAGGGCGGTTTTCTCGAATTTCTTGAAGTTTACTCTACATATTTGGCCATCGTAATTCGGTATCATTAGTCGGGTATTTCAAAACAAAGAAAAACACGGTGAAAGAGATGAGTAGATAGATGACGTGATCAATTTGTTAGTGATCTGGATCTGGAAAACTACGGATGACTTTGCAAAATTGTATTATGTTTGGTGTTTCGAGTGCTGAAATTAATCACCAGAAAAAGACAATGTAAAATTCGTGATTATCTCACAATAAAATCTCCCGGTAAAAATGGTGATTGAAATATAGAAATTGGAAATTTTGAAATTTGACAAGTTAAAGATTGCACAATTCGGGGATAGTTATTTCTTTTTTGTAATATTGGGATGAAAGTTTTTCTTTTTTTCGAACCGTTTGAATACTTTAATTTGAAAGAAAAGAATCCATGAGAAACCTTCATCCCTTGACGAACGCCCTACGTGACTTTGAAGACAATTTCGACTTTTGTTACGGAAACGAATGGCGCGAGTGGCTCACTTTCAGTTTCGTCAGCATCCCGGTCAAGGACCGCGCGCGGAATAAACAAAATATTATTTCAGTCTAATTCTCGAAGCTACGATTATTAATATCGTCTGGGAAACGAGCAATACATTGCTTAGCGATATTTCACTAAACTTTTCGAATGAACAAAATTCGTGTTGCGGGGATATAAAAAGTTCATCATCCGGGAACCCGATTTATCATAGCCATTGACAGAAACCAATCATTGATGAGTGTTATTTCGGGAGATTTTACTGCTTCTTTTAATTTCTAACTTTTTGAATTTTTTTAAATGATGACATCGTACCCCAGTGCTTTGCCGCGAATAACTTCGGCCTGGCCTTGCAAAACCTCGGCGATCATCTCGTCATTAAAGAAATCATTCGGACACCTCCATCGGCGTCCGTATGTGAGCTCCAGTTGTCTAGCCTGCGGCCAAAGTTCTTTTGACCTTTTTTTGTCTTTTGCCCTGTGCTGAAATAATTTAAACAGATTTTACACACATAAAACTGAAAAAAAAAACTTAACGAATAAATAAAACGAAACAATTTATGTGCATCACATGATAATTAGAATACATTTCTACGATACTACTTTTTGACAAAAAAATTAATATCACGCTGCTTGTTTTTAATAATTTTGCAAGACTATAATTCAGGATAATTTTATTATTTACAAATAGTAACGATTCGGGTCATGGTTTAATCAATTACATCTTTTAACGAGCTGGAATAAAAAATTGGTCCCATAATAACGTTAAATTGGGAGGTACAGGATACAATAAATAACCACAGGAACGGGGCCACATCGATTTCATTCCTGTTTGCAAAACACTGTACGTCTCATTAATACCTGCAATTCCTGTATCACTTGATCTTGTGGTTTCAAATTTGGATCAGGCTCAAAACTTCCTAGAATTTATTGCCTCGTTTACTGTTTGCGTCGATATTATTTATTGTGATTTTAATCGCTCTTCAAAAGTGAATTTTTCAAAGATCGACTTGTTAATTAATATTAATTGAGCTATATTAATTTCATTTCAGAAACAAAAAAATGAAATTAAAACAAAAACCAAAGTTTAAACTTAAAAATAAAACGTGAAACGAAAAACATGAAAAAGAGCTGAAGATATTTGTGAATGAAATTACGAGATTCAATGAATCATTACCATGAGACATCGTAGGACTAGGATCTCTAGACGTCCTTATCTCCTTCTTTTCCAGAAGCTTAGTCTCGTAAGACACGATGTACTTCTTCACCCTTTTACCGTCCTCTTCCTCGCTTCGCATTGAGATCTCCAGCTCCTGCAATTCAGAGTCCACGCTCGGCTGCGTAGGCTCCGTGTTTGGAGGTACGTTATCAGTGAACGACATGCTGAACGAGGGATCGTCCCACTCAGACTCAGACTGCGGCTGCAGCTCCGACTGAGATTCCTGGTGCTGTTCCGAGTCCTGGTGCTCCTCTGCGTTGCTCTCTGCCTTTTGACAAGTTTCCTGATTCGCTTCCTGACTTGCTTTTTCGTTTGAACAATCAACTTCTGATGAATATAAAAGTATCTCAATTAACTGAATTGAAAACAATTCATTTGAATTCGAATGTTGCAAATTTTATTTTTGTGTTAAAATAAATTTATTTTATTAGAAACACGAAACTGTTTTACGATGGCATAAATTGTGTTTCGTACCTTTTGTTGAGATGGCATTCTGAAGGTTTGTGAGCGGTAGTTCATTTTTTTCTGTCTGATTTTGGATTTCTGATGAATTAAATGGAGAACATCAATTTGAAACTTCGTTTTTTTTTTCGTTATTGCCACATTTTATTGGTTTAGTTGATGGTACAATGACTGATGGTTAAAGCATCGAAAAGGGCGTTGCTTGTTACGATTATGAAATTCATCTGATGAAATGATCAATCTGACTCATGTATCGTGTAAAAATACTTTTCAATTTTTAATGCGTGTTTTGAGTTTCAGACATTTGTATAAGATTGTCTAGACATTTATATTTAGCAATTATTTGTTATTTTTTTACATGTCACGAAAATATTTTATTTAACTGTCATACGAAATCTGAAAATAATTTCAAAAGCCGATATGGAGAATCGATCGCGAGCAATTTGTCATGCCGATGAGTCAGTCAGAATATGAATATGAACTCAGTCCAATAATTTTGTCAACAATATTTTCAAATGACGTATTTGTTTTTACAAAACTTTTCAGCTGACTTTCAGCCGAATGCTCCAAGAATCGACTGGTTGCAAAGTAAAAAATAACGGTGGCACATCTTTTGTGAAAACAAATTGTACAATTTGAACAAATTGAGGAACAACCAAAACCCAATCTCTGAGAGTCATCGAATTTCACAGCCCATTGAAACGCATCCATTGACTTTAATTCACTCCATGCTCACAATCGTAACGAACAATCTTTCTCAACTGCAATTTGTCAAATGCATTTCGCACCTTTGATTGGCACTCCGTTCTGCACGCCACTGAGTTGCATAAGCAAGTGCAGCTGGTCGGAAACGATCCTCAGGCGCTTTTCTATCTCACTTGGCAGGTCCTTGAGAGCTGACAATTGGCTTTGGACACTCTCGAGCTGTTTTTCAAGGTTGAGTTCAGTTTTGACTAGTTCCTGTACCCTTTCTTTGTCGAATGTAGGCAGGGTTGTGGGCATTGACATTTCGTTGTCTTGCGACAGGTTCGTCTCGTTTTCAGCAGGTTCTTCGATTCGTGGCTCTGCAACCTGGTCTAAACTGTCTGCCGTTGGTACTTCTGTTATTGCGACCTCTTCAATGACCTCGGCTTTTGATTGCGGACGAGATCCCAAGTCCTGCACTCCAAGATCCGGTGTGTTTATCTGTACAACAAGATGCACTATTAAAAGTCAATCCAAACTCTTAAAATCATGGGCTGTACAATTTTTAATGTGCTTTAAAAGAAGGGTGGTTAAAATTGAGATTTTTTGAAATGGTAAAAATTATTTAAAAGGGTATTGCGAAATGTTTTCGAAATTGGTGTTCGATTTTATTTTGTTCGCTGAGATCGTGTGCAGTTTCAACACTGCTTTTGAACTATGAAACGACTGGGGGGATGTAGCGAACGAGTCCAGTAATTGTACACGTTCGCAACACGATGAGAAAAGCCTACTGAAAATGGCGAGATGTGAAATGATGTGAAATGGACATGAGATTTTATAACAGCCCTTTAAAATTTGTCGTCAAATTTGATGGCGTTTTATTAATTATATCAGTGCTTGAAAATTGAAAAGCGTGGTAATAAGAGCCCGGTAACGATTACGCAAGAGCTGTTATTGAAAACCCATTCAATGATGACTGAATTTGTGAACGCGTAAAAGCTTCAAGTAATGGGCCATCAACGAAACACACAAGATGATGATGATGACTCTGAACGAGCGCAGAGTCGAGGCCTCAGAGCTCGTGTTTCTCCGCAACTTTGGCATCGTGATTGCCACGCACGTTCGCCGTGATTATATCAACTACTATAATTACACAGCTACTGAATTACTTACGGCAAGTTTGCGGCTGTCGCGTTCGACAAGACGCCATGTAATTCTTTCTTTTCTTTTTTGTTTCTCGTGCCGCGTGAGTGTGTCGGTTAAAAGCAACAAAAAAAATTGAAAAACGTTTTAAAAAGATCTTAACGACCCGACCGAGGAGGTGGGGATCGAGATTTATTGAACAACTCCAAGGCAAATTGACAGTCGGTTACAATTCGGATTTCAACTATAATAATACAAGATACAGCAGGAGACGATCGGCACGCAAGCGTAGGCTACAATTTTCGTCAAGTCGACACCAATTTGGTCGGTGAGTCCGTCGCAAAGAACCGACGGAATGAGAGACAACCTGCGTGGCTCGTTGGAATCTACAGTCTTTTTGCCGCGATCGTTTACCCCGCGATTTCGGGATAATTGGAATTTGAATCGCGACGTGACAAGGGCCACAAAGATATTCCAACTGTCGTTGGACAGAGAAGCTAATGATCTATCGAAGTATCGCGCCCTGTTCCGCTGTCTGGGACGGCACCTGCGAGACGCAACCCGTTCTAACGGCGGGCACTCGAGGCAACCCTCGGTTTTGTCCGCAGGCGGTTCCTCGGCCTGCACCAACAACTGTACCATCTTTTCCAACTCGTTTACATTGTCCTGCACGACTCGACACAATTCAACATAGTCTAATCCTTCGCAACTTTCAAGGTCACGACCTATAATTTCTGGGGCTTCCAAATCTGCAAGGACGCTTTCAAGGGGAGGTTCTGGAACTTGTAAAGAGTCTTCGGCAAGGGGCTCTGCCTCACTGTTATCTGGTGTTTCGTCTGGGGATTCTGGGAAGGGTTTTACCTCGGACCGGGACTCAAAAGCTTTCACGTCCTCCGGCTGGATGAGCCCCTTCTCAAGTAGTTTCTCCGTTACACTCTTCTTTGGCTGCTTTTTAATCACCACCCTGTACGGTTCCACGTTGCTCGGTGGCTCCTCCTTGGGTTTCTTTGGTGCTGGAGGAAGTCGTTCCGGTTTCTGCAGGAAGGTCGTGGTTCGCTTCCTCTCCTGCATAACCGGAGGGTCCTCCAGGGACTCATCTTGCAAAGCTTCGACGACCTTCGAATCTTTCAAGTTGGCCAGACGGGGACGCAACTTTTTGAAATTAACTCTGACGGAATGATTAAACATTGGTTAATTAATTTTGTTGGTGGTTAGTAAACTTAAAATAGTAAATAACTAAAAATAAACTCACCCCAAGGTTCCTTTCTCGGTTAGAATCTCCTCCTCTTCCAGGATAAGTTCAGCTATTTGTTCGTCAGTCAAGTCTTTGTTAGCAACGATCACACTATTTTCATCGGTAGGTTTTTCTTCGTCTCTTTCCACGTCCCCCAGTTCTCCATTTTTTTCTTCTGCAACTTCTTCGTCCTCGGTACCGTGAACGTCTCCGTTTTCTGTGGCGATTTGTTTTAATTTTTCTTCAACGGGTAGTAATGGTGGTAATGATTCAAGCTTGAAATTAAAATTAAAGATTAATTTCTGATTATGTTCATTATGCATTTCTTTTAACTAAACTTACGGGGATGGCGTAGGGTACTAATTCCTCCAAAGGAATATTTGGCAGTTTAGATAGGTCTTCTGCTCTACAGTGGAAAACAATAAGAAAAAAAACATACATTAATTGATGACATTTTGAAACATATTAAAAAAATAGACACCTATAAAAACCCTGAGTAGATTTGAATAAATTCAATCTGTGTCAATGACATTGGTAAATTAAGAATGCAATCTTTATAACAGCCATATGATTATATCAGTAACAAACACGTGCTTGAATCTTGGCCAAGAAGTTGTAATTTCTCGAACACCGTTTGGTGCCGTGAAGAATCCGATTTTTTTGTCATTGAAAAACTGCCCTTAATGATCAATAGAACCTTTTTTACATTTTTGTTAATTGAATGAAAAAAAAAAAAAGTTCAATCGACGCAAAAAGTTATAAAAATTGATGAGACTCAATCGTGTTCATTAGCGGAAAAAAAATTTCAGATTTTGGAGAATAAAATAAGTATATTTTTGAATCGAACCTTAAAACTGTAAGGACGAAATTATTGCCAGCCAAAGTAAGAGCTTCATGAGCCTGTCCATGCGTCAATTCAGCAATTGGCTGATCATTCAGTTTTAAAATAACATCTCCAACCTTTAATCCCATGCATTCTGCGAGACTTTCTTCTGATACCTAAAAAATTTGTTGCTTTTAGAACAGTTTAGTTGCGAGCCAAGTTCTTTTCATCACTGGTTTATTGCACTTTACAATTTTTAATTTTTGTATTACAGGAACCTGCAACTTACTCTCAAAACAGTCAAAGGTTGGGGAAAATCACTTCCTCCCGCCAGACGAAAGCCCCATGGCCTGTTGTCGAATTTAGTGAACTTTATATCAAGAACTGCCATGGTATCCTACATCTAAAATGCACACTTACAATTTACAATTTCGTACAGTCGCACCAGTCGCATTACTTTCAGTCACATCATCAAAATTTATTTTAGTTCAATTAAACATATTGAATAAAGGTCACCCGCGGGACTTGTTTAATCGGAAATGATTAGAAGATCTCAAGCTCGGTTTTGTTGTTGAACAATATTAACAATGTTAATTCCCATAGTTTACCACTGGGTACAGCATTTTAGATTACATTTTTTTACTTTTCTTTGAGAAAGAAAAAAGAACAGCGAGGTTGGCAATTAATCACATCTTCCACGTCGGACAAATCCAAGCACCAGGCAGACAAGTTACGTAATTGCCGAACCATCACTCGGTCGAAACCAATAACGAAAAGAAAAATTGGAAAAAATAAAGGAGAGCCACCACACTATTTTCACAAAAGCACTGCATCGTTCAGACAAAAACGTTCATCGGCAAAATGGTGCAAACATAAGGCATCGCGAGAAATATACAAGCGTGAGTTTTCGCGCACACACTCTCGTAAACGCGAATCCACCAAGCAGGAGGGGGGAGGGCGCGAGTGCAACGTCCAGCATTTAATCACTAATAATCCAGACGTGAGCGATCAAATTCAAAGTTCCGGACCAAAAATAAGTAACGCGATACGTCGCTGGCGGCGGGCCAGCGATCGTCGCCACTTTTCGGTTCATTAGTCGAAAAGTAGCTGGTGGGTAATTAAAGTCAATCAAACGCGCGAGATTAGAGCGACAAAATTTTGTGCAACCATAACGATCGCGATTAATTGGGCAGCAATGACCTCGCCCGGTTGATCGAACTTTGGCGGTGAATGAAAAAATTTTGAACGTGGGTGGCAGAGGTGAGTTCGGTGGGGTGCAAGAGATCTGCTATGAGGGGTGTGCGAGTGGGATTGCAAAAGTACACGATTTTTTTTGTTTAATGAGTTAGAGAGAGCGATGCTCACTGCAATCGGCGGCGAAATCGGGCCGGTTAGGTGTACTCTGATACACTGCAGAAGCTTAGCGACACTCTCGCCACGAGAAACGGTGTCACGATAAACTCTGCCAAAGCCAGCAATCAATTCCTTAGCCACAAATACCCAGCGCCACCCCGCTACGGTCGGTTGGCAGGCTCGATCTATTTACTGATCGATCTATTTAGATCGAGCCGCGATCTCGTTAAGCGACACTCAATAACGATGCTTATACTTGCAATCACAATTTTTCCGCCTTCCCTTGGACCATCGCTTGAGTCTCTCGATGTAAATTTGATTCGGAAATAATCTCGGGGTTGAAGAAAACATGATCAAAGAAAAATTATTGCAAAGAACGTCCTTTAACTGACGCCTGAAATTAAGGAACTTTATATGTATCTCAAAACCAGATTTTTATGACATTTTGTGTATACTTAAAAAACAATCGAGATTCGTCGAACTTATGATTCAGAATAACTCACCAGACAGAACATTTGCAATTTTCCATTTTAAGACGTTAAAATTTTTTTAAATAGTGAAACAAAATTATCTTAATTTCAGATTCGACTTGTAGCAGTGAATTTAACCATTTTCATCTTGAACCGGAAAAGGGTTATCATAGACGCGAGATGTTGATATTTTCTTTATATTTAGGGATAAAAAACATACATAGTTGAGCAAAAATCTGTGGTTTACAGGAAAAACGAGGTAACTGTATAGGGATTCCGCATATACTTACCTCGTTTTTCCTGTGAACCACAGAAATATATTTGACAATTTTTATATTTTGATAATTTTTTTTTTTTTTTGTACTTCATAACAAATTACTCAAACAAGTTACAGGTTTTCAGAAATTAATTACTAAATTTCATATAATTTTGTTAATTACGTAAAAAGTTGCAATGCAAAGTTAATTGCAACTCTTTACTTCACATTTACTTAATTGCAAAAGTTATTTTTAATTATTCAAATAAATTTAATCATAAATAATTTTCTGATTGCATAACATAATTTTTTGAACTAAAAAACACCTTTATCTGAAACCGTTTTCTAAAATGCCTTTCTTAGTTGTTGAACACCTTTTTTAAAAATTTAAAAAAATATCTACATTTTTGAAAATGGATCATCAAGTAGCAACCGATCTTGATAAAATTTAAAAATTATTACTAGGGGCAGTTGAGGTAATTTTCGCATGTAGGGTAATACGTGTATAGGTATACTGGAATTGGGTTTACATCATATCAAATTTCAATTTCATCTTTATAATATAAAACAATTTTAATTTCTATAAAATAGCAATAAATTAATTCGAATTTCACAATTAATAAGCAACAATTAATAGCGATAAATTAATTCGAATTTCACAATTACTCCAACTGTCGCGCTATAATACGAGCTATAATATTATTAGATTATAAATATTATTATAAATAGCGCTTTTTCAAAGTGAATGTTAAAAAGTTAAATTATTATTATTTTGTAAATTTGATTAATCTCTAATCACAGAGCTAAAAAACATTTTTTGAATACAATTCAATTTTATATTAAGTCATAAATCTACTAAAAATATTGATCTAATTGAGATATCGTGTTAGGTCTTCGAAAACATATACATTAATCTCTTTCATTTTCAAGAATACCCTAAGCGCTACCTCTCGCTGAATCTAACTACTACAATTCTCTGCCGATAATTTAATTCAATCCGCTTTAAACAGCTTATTTTTTCTCGTCTCGCGATTCCATCCGATTCTATCAGATTGATCGATTACGCTTAACTAAGGGGCAATTGATTGGAAACTTTGAAATTCGATGCCAACAATTTTTTACAACAGGATAGACATTTCAAGGTCAAAAAATTCCAAATTCCTAATTCCCCGACAGTTTATTATTATTATTATTATTAAAACATTCATATTCATTTTTATATTATATATAGAGCTCCGAATGAATACGTTAATTAAAAAAAATATCAAACCCAAAAGTTTAAATCAGTAAAACTAAAATGTGAACGACTATTATTAGTTCTAATGCAAATAATTGCGAAATCTAATATAAAATGATTCCGAGTTGCAACGAAAATTTCGAAATAAACACTGACGACGCAACATTCAAATAAGATTATCCCTTTCCTAGAATCAAGGAGGGAACGTTGGTGGCGCTACCTGCGCAACGCATGGTGCCTACAGAAATGCTGCGCCCGACAGGGTTGCCAGTATTGGCGATTTGGCGCCAAATTGGCGGTTTTCAAAGTTAGATGGCGACTAAAAATTTGATGGTGATTTGGCGATTTTTCGGCGACTTCTAAAAAAACAAAAAAATAATGACAAAATGAATAAAACTTGAAAAAAAACAATGAAAAGTATATCATATTTATAGTGTTTTATTTA